>JAOTRI020005824.1:0-19245 GCA_028564885.2 Zoanthus sanctaehelenae | reverse complement strand
AGAGTCTAGTACAAAAGGTGTAATAATTAAAGAGTCTAGTACAAAAGGTGTAATAATTAAAGAGTCTAGTACAAAAGCAATGTTTGAGTAAGTTTTAATTGTCACAAGATACCACCTATCGTCACAAGATAACACCTACTGTCACATTGTTTTTTGCACTAGATAAAAGAACATATTAAGTAAATTTCAGTGAAGTTGTTATCTCTCCCTATATCATCCTTATTATGTCATCATAACATTTTGGGAGAATTTAGAATTCCATACAAAGTCACTCACTAGATTCTTCATTTATGTATTAAATAGCAAATATAACACTTTGAGTAGAAATATGAATATCAACTTAGGCAAAATGTAGTATTTGTAATTTGGTCATTTATATAATGTTATTATTAGGCAATGAAAGGTGTTTACACAGAGATAAGAATAAACCTAGCTTTTTTAACATTTTTCATTAGCCAAAGCTTATTTCTCTCTATTATGTTACCTGCCTACTCCAGATATAAATGAGGTTGAAATTTTAATCTCTGAAATGAATAAATTTTTTTCACTACTGTCTGTACATTTTATATGTATTTTATTTGATTAAAAGTTACTGAATATCTGGAGGTTTGTTTTATCATTTATGTTCACTAATAACCTTAAATCCAAATTCTTTTAGTAGTACAATTTATTTTTAAAAAACAATTCAGGGCTCACACGGTCATGAAAAGTCATGGAATTTGAAAATGTATTTTCCAAGCCTGGAAAAGTCATGATATTTGGGAAAAATGGCAAAGTTCATGGAAAAATCTTGGAATTTTATTTTTTCTTCGAGATACGTCACACGTAACATTAACAAATTTAGTGTTTTTGTCTAAATTCAAGAACGTTATGTACACTGCCTTTGTCTGCCCAGAAGGTGTAATTGGCTTTTAAAGTTTATTTACAGTTTGAGGAATCCGTTTTTTGGAGTGTATTCTTTGATTTCTTTATGTTTCTGAGTAATGGAAAATGGCATTTGGTCCTGGGAAAGTTATGGAATTTCAATTGTCACTCTCAGTGTGAACACTGTAATTGCATATCTCTTTTTAACTTTCTGACCTGTGTTAACTTTCCTTTATAGATGTGAGGATGAGAGATTTGAGGTTAGTCAACGGATAGTTTTTTTTGTTACTGACAGGTTACAACTCAGTATTAAAAATTTAAGTAACTGCTCAATAGAATACCTGGCATTTAATAAAAAAGTCGGTTCACCAAGTTTGGTATTCAGATATTAGCAGCTACAGTACATGTACAGTTTCCTTTGTCCATAGTAACTTTTTTACTTGATGAAAATGACCAAATCTTTTTCAGCTACAATGGGTGTTTGATAGGTACCCAAATCTTGAAAGTGCTGTAGTGTCAATCCTTTAAATGTTTCTGAAAAGTTTTGCCTTTTCTCGTATCTTATTCTTTTTAAAAGGAATCAGTTTCATGGCTTAAACCTTTCTCAAGTTTTTGCATTATTCTGAAAAATCTTCTTAATCACTCTTTCCATTCTGAACTGCTTGCTCTCGGATCCTCATCCCATCAATGTTGATGATACAATTAATTCCTGCCAGACTCTTGTTAACAAATATTTGAACCTTTTGATTTGTTCTATTATCTATGCTGTATAATATAGCAGTGCTTTTTACTAGAATTAATTGTACAAAGCTGCACAAAGCCGATGTGTTATTATTGCCTCAGTGCAGTCATTAGTAGATAGGGCTTACATGTCAACTGCAATGTGTAAAGAATTAAAAATGCTCTCCTGATTCTTTAAACCATTTTATGTAGAAAGCATAATTTATTTAACTTAAACTTTTTGAGGGTATGCAATGTACAACAGCGTTATAAAAAGTGCAAGTACAGATGTTATTTCTGGGTTTAGTTCCTTAGTTGACTTGCTTTATTTGGTATTGATGTCACTGTTTCTTTGCAGCTGGATGTTGTTTTGGAGTCAAATCTTTCAACGATAAGAGTTCTAGAAGCAGTGCAGAAAAAACTTCAGAGGTACACACTTTCCTCTTGTAATAAAACTTTTTTATCTATTAATCTTATGTTTGTAGGCCCCAGATTTTAATCGACATTTTCCCCGAGTATATTTTGTAATTTACTTTGTAGAATTTTTGTAATTTACTTTGTAGAATGTCTGCTGAGGAGCAGCAGAAATACAGAATGGATGGCTGTCTGGGTGGAACTTCTGAAACTGTTCACAAGAAAGCGATTCAACGGTATTTGCTGTAAATTTGATTCTAAGCAATCCCATTTGTTAGAGGGTAGCGTTTTAGCATACTTAGTAATAACAAATAAATTAGGTTAGTTCTTATTGGCTATGTGTGTGAGCTTGATGCACTTGGTAAGCCCTTAGCTATGGTTTCCATTTTCGTGGTATAATCCCCACTAACTTGAGGTCACATATCAATTTGCGTCATGTTAGTAAAGTGACCAGAGAGACACGGCAACAAAAAAGATAAAGATTCATTGTCAAGGACTTTATTTGCAATGTTTTCTCCTCAAGAAGGTTTTGATTGTGGCTCCTACGGTGCATGCCGTTTAGATCATGCAATAATTACTTGAATTTATTTTAATTTTAATTTACACATTTTACACGTTGAGTAAGCAAGACATGGGTGTTGTTTTAGAAGACTAGGAACTTGAAGCAGAAAGACTGAATTCAAATCAAAGAAAATGTGTGTTGTTGTTACATTGGCTTTGCCATTTGTAGTTGTATGGCCTTCAAATAAAATGCTAGTACTAAGATATACATAATAACATGTAAACATTATAACATTAAAACATAGGCCACCAATTGGTGATTCTGAATCCACAGATCCGTTATGCTACTAATGTTTTTTATTGCATATTTACATTTAGGTTTGATTTATGCCTTTAGTGCTTATAGGATTTCGTTTTATAAATTTCTTGTGAGCTTTATGGATGATTGACGAGCAAATGTCTGTTGAGTTAAAATTAAAAAAGCTCCTTAAATTTAATGTCTTTTTCTTAATTACATTTTCACATTGACTTGGTTATCATGAACCAGTTAGCTTATCAAGTATTTAGCTTTAGCAAGGTTATAGCAGTTTATATATTAAATTGTTTTATTGTTGTGGCTATGATTTAGAATTTATGGAGATAAGGCACCGGACATCATAGATGGTTTGAAGAAAACCCCTGCTGTAGCTGTTCCACTCATACTCAAAAGGTGAGGGTGTCATCAAACAGTTAGAGGAATCTCCAGAAATTGTAAAAATGCTTCCAGTTTTATTAACATAAAGGGCATTTATCTTGTACTCGTTTTGCTAACGTTTACAACCATAAGTAATTTTTAAAAGATGTAATTTAATTATGTTAGATGTCATTTTGATTATATTTTTGCGTTATTATTTTTCTAATTTTAGGTTGTTGAGGCTCTTGATTATCAATACATTACGCTTCAGTTCTTACGAGCCTTAATTTGAGTCATTTTACTGTTTTGACAGGTTAAAAGCAAAGGAAGAAGAGTGGAGAGAGGCACAAAGACAGTTCAATAGAATTTGGAGAGATCAAAACGAAAAATATTACCTAAAGGTACTTACTCTAGATGTGTTTCCATAAACGGAATTCGTTCAGTCATTCACTCCAAGTTTTTTGTTATTTATTTCTCCTTGTATAATAATAAAGTTATTAAAGAATATATTTAGGTGTCAGGTCTTCCTCGTCGGTCAAAGGCCTACTAATTGGGGACACCGTCTTTACCACTAAGGTGGACGGAGACCTTTCACGTTACAACACACACACATAAACACAAATATAATATCCGAGGGCCTACATTACCCGAGAAGATGTGAGTCTAACCATTTGCAGATGTTAGAACAAATGCAGCACTTTCTCCTCAGTCATTTTAAGACCGTGAGTGTTGGTCCGGCCGGGAATCGAAGCCAAGCCTCCCGCACGATAGACTGGCTACTTACCAACTTGGCTAACCGACGACTTTCTCCCCCCTCCCCCATACTTCCTTTCTTCTGGGCTCTAACTGAGTGGAATGTGTATGGATGAGCATTGATGGTCCATCTTCAAATTATGCCTTTGCCATATCGTTCATACCTGTTTCTATTCTCTGTTGGACGATCTTTTTAAATTAATAACTAATTGTAATAATTTTGGTGTGACAACCAATAATATAGTCGTTAATGGTGTGCGTATTGTGAAACTAATATTTAAAAGAAATGTGAAAAAAAAAAAAAGTTTTAGTTGATAGATAAAAACCTGTATTTTCTTATATCATTATGTAATGTCCTTGAAAGTCATGGAAAAGTCTTTAGAATTTACATCAGCAACTAAAAACCTAGAAATGAGCTTTGGCCTATGGAGCTCTCTTTTTGTAGTAGTTGATAATTAACAGGAAAAAAAATAAAAAAAGTTCTTTTGTGGGAGTTTGCGGACACTTACTAACGACTTTCCATTGTTTGTTTCAGTCCCTCGACCATCAAGGAATGACATTTAAACAAAATGATCTAAAGGCAATGAGGTCCAAAAGCACTGTAAATGAAATTGAAAACATTTACGACGAGGTAAGATCATTAACTATTTTTTGAAGAGTGGACACTTCATTAATTTCGTAACGCTTAATACCTGTAAGATGTAATTCAGCAAGAATCAAGTATAGATAACAATGCATGGTTGTAGCCAGCTTGAAGCCACGAATTGGACTGGTAGAATATTTATAATCGATTTTAGTGGAACGCATTTACTGTCTTTAGTTGGCATTAAGTTAACAGCTGCCTAAAAAGTTCAGCAGGTCGGTTTTAAAACCCATATTTTCTGTTTGCTTGAAAAAGGGTTCTGCTATTAAAAATAACCAGACAACCATGAAAAAATATTTACATGTTGGCTAACAAAGGCTTTACTCCGATATTATTTCAGAGGCAGGAACAAGCTATGGAGGGTAACGGAGAGATAAATGGCCCGCACTTGACATTTACATACCAGGTGGGGCTCATATTTTGTTTGTGAATATCTCATCTGTTGTAGCTCATTATACTGGTAGTGGCAAGATTCATTGTAGCATGCGTGCTTGCCCACGTTTTTAATAAAACTAAAGTCTGAATATCAAGTCTTTTAAAAAAACTTCATTGTGTTCTGTTAAACCCAATCTCTACCCTAGCACCAATTTTTCGCTACTTTTAGTGGTTTTTTTTGAAAATGACTCTGTCATTATTTTGAAATATTAAAAGTCCGATAATTACTGATCGAGTTAAAAGGAAGCCGTTTGAATATTTTCAGATTTTTCGGGTGAGATTTTAGGGAGGAGATAAGTTTTGTAAGTGTAGTTTTTGTTAGAGAAATTTGAGTTTTTGGGGATTTTTTATTGAAGTTATGAAATTAATTTTGGAGTTAATGTTTGACTGAAAACCGTCCCCTAACAAAAGTTGCGTTCTCACGTGGTCTGAAGACCTGGTCTGACAGTTTGGCGGTCATCCCCAAATTCTTCTAACTCAAATACTTCCTTCAACTCCTTCAGTATCCAGCAAAATTTAGGGTCGAAAATGGCCTTATACTTTTGTTCCTGTTAACTACTAGAAGTTAAATAAAAAAGAATGGATTACCAGTTCTACCACCCTGCCGTTTTAAGTATTTTTGAATTACGATATGACCAAATTTATAAGCCAAACATGTGAAACGTTAAGTTTATAGATCACCATTGCGGTGAAATACCGCTCTAAGATGGATGGAGACATTTTACACAACAGTCAAACGCACAAGTATTTAAGGCCGCGGGAAGATTCACTAGTTTAAAGGTGTAAGATCAAAGAGTGCACCTTGTTCTCAAGTATGTTACGACTCTGAAGTAAAACCGAGCCTCCTGCTCGGCAGACTGTCACCTAAGAAGTCAGCGGTTTTTCCTTATTCTGATACCAGACATCTAGCAAGGTTTGGTATATTTAAAAATTTGAGTTAACACCTAATCTCGTTCTGTCTATAGGACAAGTCTATTTTGGACGATGCAGCTGGACTAATATTACACCATATGAAACGTCAGACAAGCATACACAAGGAAGATAAGACCAAAATAAAGGTCTTGATTCATCATTTTGTTCCAGATCTCTTTTTTGCTCCTCGGTAAGTGCAGGAAACCTCTTTTGATTCCTGAGTTTTACGGCATTAAGCTTAGTAATTACATGTTAACTTTGGATCGCATCCTTTTTTGCCTCGGTTTTCCAACTTCAATGCTGTGAAAACTGGAATAAAATCCAAAGTTCTGTTTAAAAAACATGACTCTAACACAAAAGAAATGAGATTTATAAAATTATTGATGGTTCAATGAGCAAAACGCAACAGAAACTTCTGATCATTTTTTATATAAGTGGGGGGGAGGGGGGAAGAGAGAGAAGGCAAACTGGGCCCATCTGGGGTTTTGTGCAAGAAAAGGCGCCTTGGGACCAACTGAAGAATAATGAATAGCTAATTTTATTGCCGTTCCGACAGCACCAAACCTGATGATGATTGTTTATTTACCTGATTATGAGAACCAGATTGGGCTCACTGAAAACAGGTCTGATGAACTGAAGGTCAAATAAAGCCTCCTCGTGACCTTTTCAATACATAACAAAAAGTAATCGAGTATGGCTTTGCTGATCCCGAAATGGCTACTTCTTGATGCAGTAAAGGTTCTGCTGTTACAAAAACAATAGCAGTACAAGTAGATGATTAACAGAATGATTGTTTCACCTTTTATTCCAGAGGGGAACTGAGTGATGACGAAGACTCCCCAAAAGAACTCAACGGTCAAGGTGACAAACTTATTTATTTCACTTAGTGCATATGGCGTACGGTACGCATGTAGTGTATTGAAGTGACTCTTTGTGCTTTAGTCCTTTGTTTGGGTAATGGACACTTTTAATTACCCAAATATCAGAACTTTAACCCGTGTTTATGAGACGTCAGAGAAGAGTCGAGTGGAGGTTCATTATTAAAAACGTGTTTTGGCAATGTAGCTCTTTGTGGTTGGTGATATCTCTACTTAACAGTAGGAAAGTCCGTGCTTGTGGAAATAAGATTGGTCTGGCCTTTTCTTACATATTTATGTTGAAATACTTTGTTAAAAATCGAATCGTAAACTAAATCAGTTTCCATTGTTATTGCAGGAAAACAAGAGCTCACCAATGGCCTTAGCGAAGCTGAAGCTGTAAGTAGTTAAATGTTGACTTTCTGTATTGCCTGTTTTATTATTGAGATTCGTTCCTGAGTTTGGTTTGGAGGCCTAAACAAATTGTAGAATTGCACACGATTTTGGTATCCTGCCAGTAACGGATCCAGAAATTCTAGAAGGGGGGTGAATAATACAAAGAATTTACCAGCGATTCTAGGAGAAGAAGGGTGGCAAGTACCAAGAATGTACCAAATAATTAAAGAAAAGGGGGGTGAAAATTCACCCAATTCACCCCCCTGCGGCTGCTTATGAACAGAAAATGTTTTTTATATTTTCCGCAGTATTCTCTCTTTTTAAATATCTATAAAAATTAAATGGGAATTTTCCTGGAACTTGAAGTTAAAACTTTTTTTTGGAAAACTCCGTTTGCTACTCATGTTAACGTTTTGTGTTCCTTTGATTGACATCTTGAGTTGGATGCCCAATCAGTACTTGTTTTAATATAGATTGTAGTTGACGATTTCCGTCAAATGAAGGAAGTTATAAGAACTTTCATCCAAAAGCCCATGAACTAAGTGTTTGCAGGCAGTCCAACAGGAGGTTAGGAAAAATGAAAACCGCTGGGAAGTGTGCATATTATGCGATCTATTCCCAGTCGAAGTAGAGAACCTTGACAGGACAAACATTGTAAACACCAAAGTTTGTTTATTCTTATTTTTTAAAAAAGCTGAAGCAACAGTTGATGCACTGCCTAGTTCAGGACTTGATGATGATTTATTTTACCTGATGTTGAGAACCAAAGGTTCAACGAAACCAGGTCTGATGAACTGAGAGTCCTTGCCCTGTGGATGTATTCCAGAATGTTGTGTTAAAAAGGTTTTGGATTCCGTATAAACCGTATTGTTTGTCAAAATCCGTGACTCTGCGATTAAGCTACATACAAATATTTTCTTACTTTAAGGGACAGCTGTTGACATGTTTTTAAATTAATAAAAAGTAATACTAGATTAAAATAATTACCTTTAAGTGCTAGCATGAAAAATTTTCTGTGATAATCAATAGGCGAGTTGTAAATACCTATTTTCGGTCCCAGATGTGTAAAAAAAAATGTAAGCTATTGTTTTATTGTTCCAGGACGATGCCTACAATCTGTTTTTTGTCAACAGTCCATGGTACACGCTCTTTAGACTGCACCAGGTAACATTCGTTAACGTTTCGATATCTTACAAGTTAAAGAAAATGCATTCAGAGAAATTTATGGTATTTTCAACATATGTTTCTGTTTTGCAAAAGTGGTTAAGATGTACATTTGGGAAAGAGAACTTTTACATTAATCAACCAAGGGCACCTATGAGATTAAACCATTTTTCATTCATTATCGGGTTAATGTCCCGCCCACTAAGCACAAAAGATACCTGTCATTCGCTGGTTGTTTTTCCATATATTAATATTATTATACGTTTATTTTTTTGTTCTTTACCCCCAGTGTTTTTTCTCCTGGGTTGTCAAAATAAGCCGGCAACTGGTACATTTTACTCTACGTGCTTGCAGCCTAGTTTTTTACAATGAAGTTCCATGACTCTGGAAAAATTAAAAGCGAACAGTTAACATTAAAACAAACTTGAAGGGAAGGATTTAGTATCTTGGTTTTAAATGGATTGAGTGAGTCGTGCACGCTTCATGATATAAGGAAATCTTCTTATCAAAACATATTGACTATTGCCGTGATATTAATACTTTAGTAAACGTGCGAGTTGTGCCATGACGCAAGTTTTTGCATGTAGAGAAGAGTCGTAGCAACCGGCGGGGAAAAACAAGATAAGAGTGATGTTGGCAGCAATCAGGGGAAGATTCGTATTTTGTGGGTTACTAAATACTTTTGATATCCTTACGTCTCAACTTGTGTGCTGCTCTACACCACTCACCTGGTATATTTTTTTGGGAATGGAACCATAGTTAGAAAATCAAATATCGGGAATTTTTTTTGTAGATTCTGTGTGAAAGGCTGTTAAAGATGTATCAGCGATCCGTTATCATTGCTGAGAGTGAAGCGTCAGACAAGCAGACTCGAAAGGAAGCGACTGCTATTGCACTTAGACTCAAGGCACCAAGTGAAATTGATCTTGAAGAATATTATCCAGCATTTCTTGATATGGTTCGAAATCTCTTAGATGGTAAGTTAACATCTGCATCTTATAAATAATTGGTTTTGAGTTGTGAAGAGAACTGTTAAATGTTTTAAATAGTATTGGTTTTAGTGAAAAGGCAAGAAACCAAGTGCAACCGACGGTGCTCTCAGTATCTTTAATTGATAAGTTTATGGGTTCGTTTGGACTTCTTTTTTTGTTTTGTTTTGTTTTACAACATTGAGAAACCTATTGAGGTTGCAAGGAGTAGAGATAATAGGACTCAAGGTCCCTTACAAGGATCTTACTCATGGGCCTACAGTTAAACGTCCTTATCCGAGAAGACGCGAAAGTCTAATCATTTGCAGATGTTAGAGCAAAGGCTGCACTTTCTTTTCAATTATTTTAAGGCCCTAAGTGGTGGTCCGGCCAGGAATTGAACCCGAGACCTCCTGCACAGCAGACTGGTACCTTACCAACTGGGCTAACCAGGCGACTTCCCTTAACCATGATGATTTTTTTGCCAGTATTTAGTTTTCCACTCCAGTGATTGATAGTAAAAGTTCTATGGGTTATAGAGAGCCACATGCTAGAAACATTGCATTCTTTTTAAGAATCTGAGCATGTTTCCTAGCCCTATGTTATGAGAATGAGGCCTACAATGGGCTGCAACAGCTGTCCATGACTGCTAGTAATTAGGCTCACTGTTTTTTTATGGTAATTTCAAGGGGTAAAGGCCGATACTAGCGTGGTCGTAGTACTCAATGCAGTTGCTTCAAGGTAGCTACCAGCACATATGATGATTGCATGCGCATCATGATCTGTTGATGAAGCTTTTCATTGCTCACACTAAAAAACATTTAGTTTGAGTTGTAGCAAAGATACCTTTTTCGAAATGAAGATCTTGCAAGAACTGTAGACTTTCAGTCACACGACTCTTGTGATTTTTACATTCAGTTATATTTGTCATTTTTGGCAGTTAGAGTTACTTCTCTTTAGAAATACTATATCTCCTCATATTAGTAAAACATGAAATAACTCTTTTTAAGGTGCATATAATTTGCTTTCTTTATAGGCAATATGGATTCCAATGCATTCGAAGATACTTGTCGAGAAATGTTTGGGGTTTATGCATATATAACTTTTACCATGGATAAACTAGTACAGAATATTGTACGGCAGGTGTGTGTTAATGATTGTGTTGTGTTTATATCAAAATAACAGAGTTGTCATTTATTTGTTTGTGATTTATCCTAGTTTAAAAAAAGTAATTTCCGTTGTCTTCATATATCTTCATATTGGGTGAGCGTGGGTCTCAGTCGTCAATACGAGTAAAATGTTTAACTTCTTGCATCATGATTGACAAATTTGGCTTAACCCTCACAAATCACTTGACAAAAGTAAAACTTCTTTACTATATCTTCCCATTCTAAGGCAATCTTAACAACGGCAAATTCTTAAACTCTAAGTTTCATTGATTGTTTATTTGTAGCATGATCTGATGATGAACAAATTTCCATGCTTATACTGAAAGCTTTCACTTTGGAGGCACAAAGTAGATATCTTGATTGAGCTGAAGATCGTGCAACTAGCCTGTTTCCTTTCTTACATGTGACTACTGCTCTTTGCACTCAACTCTTGCTTTCAATAGTTGCGTTAACTTCTCAGCAATTTCTCTTTGCTCCCATCTTCCTATCTCTGTTTGGCTTACTTTTCTCTCTCATTCACTTTCCCATTACATTTCTTTTATGAGCCAGGGCCTCGTTTTTGAGGAGCGTGAGTGCAAGGCCCTAATGAGCCTGACCAATTGGTCCCTTAACTGTAGTTTTTATTGCTACAGCTGATATCAGCGGTATAGCTACTTTGTCACGGTGTTGTGTGACAGTATGAGGTTGTTACTAATAACTCACCGGGTAGCCAAGTAGAACTACAGGAATCACACAGGGTACCCAAGACGACGGTTGTTTTGTTATTTTTTAAGACAGGTGTTTCATTGCTGTAGTTACATGGAGTCCATGATCACCTATTTCTTTCTACTGATCACCTATTTTGGTGTTCACAGCTGCATACAATCGTTACAGACGACACTTGCATCCAGGTCACCGAGCTGTATCAGCAAGAACAGCCAAACGGGGCAACTGGTGGAAGCTCTTCTACTCAGCCTCTTCGTGCATTAACAGAAGCAGCTTATCAGAAGAAGGGAGAGTCTTTATTGGCTGATGAGAACTGTTACAAGATTATCATAGTAAGTTTACAATTGTATAAGTACTTATTATAACTGCAAAAACAGGGTTTTAAAGAACACGTTTTAAACCGTATGGTAAAGTTTTTGAATACTTGGTTTTATGTAAAATAATTTTCGTTTTATTTGTAACAGAGTTGAAAAATTCATGAAATTGCTTTTTTGTATAAAAACATTTTTATGCAAATGTGAGCAAATGTTACATTATATTCTGGAGTATCAAAAACGTACGTTAATGATGAATTTGCATTGTATTACCAAATTTTAGTTTTTTTGCTTTACGTTCAAATACGTTACTCTGTCTTTCAATGTTCAGAAGGTGTTATTCATATTTTGAATAAAGTGCGAGTTGTTTGTTGTGTGGCAGTTGATTCTTTGATTTCTCGATATTTCATGGTCGTTGAAAACTGCATTTGGTCTGAAAAAATTCATAGGAAAGTCATTAAATTTCATTCCTCGTTTTCAGTGTGAATCTTATGGTTGATTTGTGTAATTTGGCTAGCATAGCAGCCGGCAGATTTATAACAAGGAGGTGGTGGCAAACTGATTCGCCAGAAGGAAATATTTAGAGATAGCTAAGAAACGTTGTGAGCTCAGTGTTCAGGACAGTTCGTGTTCCTTACTCCAAATATCTGAGTTCATACTCTTTTATTATTACTATACTCTTCAAATCGAAAGAATACTCGCATTACCACTTATCGTACTGGAGGGCTTTTAAGATCATTTAGAGATGGCAATTGCTGTAATGGTAATTTTCTTATTTATGATAGCTTGAATGACAGAGTATTTACAATAGTATAGCAAAGGCGATTCTTAGTTTCAGTTCAGGAGTGGAGCGCAGACCCGAAATGGAATCCCAACCTTCAACACAAAGACAAATAAGGTCTGAACCAATATATATTACAATTATGAAAACTTTGAAGTGGTGAGATTCTAGTTTTGGTGGCGGACGTTTAAGTTTTGATCATTGTAAATTAATAAGTTGTATATGGTTACTTTTTATTGATTAAATTCTAGATTTGATCATATACAATACAGAAAAGGACAATTTGTATGGTTATGGCAAATATAACTGGAATAAAAACATGTGATAACAATTTTTGTCAGACGGACCTGGTTGGGGCAGTTAGTAAGATCTCTGCTTTCCAGCCGCAAGTTTTCCTTGATTCTGATATTTGTGTGACCTTATTTTCTGCCTAAGCCAACTCAGCTTTCCATCCTTCCAGGGTAGGTAAATGAGTACCAGCGTCTGCTGGGAGCTAACCTGCGATGGATTAGTGTCCCGTACTAGAGGAGTCAAAGATTCTCATCCGCTTAACACTACAGAAACCGGAGATAAGCGCCGTTCCCACAAGCTACTAGGCTCGTAAAAGGATTTAGCTTAGCCTAGCTATAAAACACGAGTGGAAATTTGATGGAAACACGAGCAGTTCCTTTTTTTCATATAGTTTTTTTCTAAACATATACAGTAGTTGTTAAGAACAGTAATAGTACATGTATCGTAAATGTTTATGTTAGTGTTAACGGCTTGTTACTTTGTTTTGTAGAATTGCAGTTATCTTCAAAATCACCAGTCTTGGAATCGTTGTCATCGTAACATTCGCCTTATGGTCTGTACGATGTTTTTATGAATTGATTGAACAAAATGCTTTTTCATATTGACTTTGATTATTGCGTTTCTCATTGTATTTAATGAAACCATTATATTCTATGAAACTGGTGTATAGCTCAAAAATATGCATGGAGTCTAACAACAACAGCAACAATGGTTTTGTAAAAATGGTGTTGCTTACTTATCGTAATAAATGATAACAACTATTTTTTTGTTGTTTGTCTCACGATGTAGTCACTAATTTTAATCGCGGCATTTTAACTGCGTGCCGTTAGTGTCCTTCAGGCTGCAATGTTGACTGGTTTTGTGTGACCTTATAGCGTGCTCTGTTCTCCCTGAAGCCCGCTGATGTATTTCCACGGAGGCCCAATTATGTTCTTTTCGCGCAGAGTCGACCTGACACCTCAAAGCTTGAAAAAGATTAGTAGTTTGCAGTCAAAACATTACATATCAGTGACTACATCGTGATACAAATGAAAAAAAGTTTACAGTAATATTGAATAATACTGATAATGATGACGATAGCAATGACGACGATGACGGTGATGATAATAATAATAATGATGATGATGGTGGTGACGAGGGTGGTGATGGTGGTAATGATGATGATGATGATGGTGATGATGATGATGATGATAATGATGATGGTGATGATGATGATGATGATGGTGATGATAATGATGATGATGGTGATGATGATGATGATGATGATAATGATGATAATGATGATGATGATGATGATGATAATGATGACATTGACGATATGATACGCATGATGTTGACGATGATAAAGTTCTTTTATAACTATCTTAATTTGCCAAGATTAATGCAAATATTTTCTTCAGTTGGTTACCTTTTTTAACAAGTTTTCCATTGGCACTTCAAGTTTTGCACAGACTATTCCCTTTTGCAAGAGGATTGTTTGAGGTTAGTATAAAGAAATCATGCAGATACTGTTTGGCTCTTATAATGCCATTCCTTACAATTTTGCTACAAACTTTGTTACAAAGTTCTCTGGACAGTTTTTATATATACAGTGATGAGTGAACGAATCACTGTAATAATACTGACTTGTAAAACTTTCTACTGGCAACTAAAGTTTGAAAAAAGCAGTTATAGAATTGATAAAACAATTTTAGAAAACAAGTGTGGTGTTAAAAAGAAAGTGTTACGTGAGTTGAATGCTCAGAAAAAATTCTGAGTCATTGACGGGATTTGAACCCGCAGCCTTCTGATTATTTGTCAGACGCTCTACCCACTGAGCTACAAAGTCTCACATGGGGAGGGAGGTCACTGGTTAAGTTCTTATACATTTCCGCTGGACATATGTCTCGCATCTGCTCGCTCGATATGTCAGATAGTCATGAATACAAGTGTGGTGTTATTTACAAAATAGTTTGTTCCAACTGTGATCTTTCCCATGTAGGAGGAACAGTGAGACCTTACAGTAGTAGATTTAAGGAACATAACAACACCACTTGGAAGACTCTTTCTACTGTTGGCTAATATCTTTAATCTATGGGTCTTTCGATCTATATTCACCAACAAGCGTCATCACCCAACAACGACAGCGGCTACGAACTGCCTCCAATCTACTTGGACCTTTTAATTTTATCACGCATCTTATTCAAGCGTAACATCACTTGCAGGGTTGCCACAGGTCAGGGAAAATATTATTTTTTCAATGTCAGGGAATTTGGATTTTGGTCGGTGAAAAATTGTTGAAGGTAAAAAGTCAGGGAATTTCTTTGAGGACTGTTTGGTGTTCCTTTTGCAGAACAACTTCTACAATATTTTATGTTGTATTTGTGCCAGCATGCACCAAACCTGATTGCTATGAAACATTTATCAGTGTTATTATGTAGCATAATTCAATAAAAAGGAGGTAGGGATAGCTGTGAGGGGTGGTTGGAGGCCATTGGAAATTATACTAAAATGCGTATATTTGTTATTTATGGTCAGGGAAAAAGGAAATTTGGTCAGAGAAAAGTCAGGGAAATTTGAAATGGAACCTTTGTGGCAACCCTGTCAGTTTCTAAAAGACGCAATTTCAGGATGCCAACAGTATATATTGATTTTGCCTGACGTCTTGGCGGCCATGTTGGTGTACTCTTAACAAAAAGATTTTGATTATTTCTTTTGTTTTGTACACCAACATGGCCGCTATGTCTATTGTATTTTATGTCTCGTGGGATTGTGTGAAAACGATCTGTTGTAGTTTTTGTTTTATTGCTTTTACTTTTGACTGATTTAAGCATAAATACACTAAGTTACAGAGCGGACGTGATTGGCGCAGTTTGTAAGATCTCTGCTTTCCAACCACAAGGTCCCCAGCTCGTCCTGGCACTTTGCTGAGATTCGAATATTTGTGTGATCTTCCTTTACGCCTTAGCCAACTCAGCTTTCCATCCCTCCGGGGTAGGTAAATGAGTACGAGTGTCTGCTGGGAGCTAACCTGCAATGGATTATTGTCCCGTCCAGAGGGAGTCAAAGACTCTCATCCGCTTAACACTACAGAATCCAGAGATAAGCGCCGGCTCCATGGGCCACTAGGCTCGTATAAGGATTTAGCTTTAGCTTTACCTTTGGACTAAGGTACGATAGCAGTTCGCTTAATTTGAGTCAAATTAATTTTTCTTTTATTTATCTGGCCAGATTCTTCAAATACTTCCTTATCG
The DNA here is from genome assembly GCA_028564885.2 of Zoanthus sanctaehelenae. Classification (NCBI taxonomy): domain Eukaryota; kingdom Metazoa; phylum Cnidaria; class Anthozoa; order Zoantharia; family Zoanthidae; genus Zoanthus; species Zoanthus sanctaehelenae. The sequence continues at coordinate 3,452 of JAOTRI020005824.1, read as the reverse complement.
TTTTGTTTTGGTACTTGTGTTGCCTTAATCGCCGGTTTTGGCGCCAAAATTTCATCCCCTTTCTATTCTAAGATAATAAATCGTCGTGTTTCGTTTTCAATTTCAGTTGTTGTTCATTTTATTGAACATTTTAATTTTGTTTTGACCCCTTTCGGTTAAATTACTCTTTTTTAATAAAAATTAGTCAATTTTAGCAATGATATTCTATTATCATTTAACTATAGAACAACTGGACTGTATACGAAAACTCTAGCGAAGATCATCTACCAAGATTTAACCCGGTTTCTTGTCGTATTTGCTGTGGTGTTTATTGCGTTTTGTGGAGCCCTGTTTCTCTCACTCAAAGCTACAGACTCACAAGAGCTGTTCAGGTACAAACAATTCAATAAATTGTATTAAATTTGCACTTTTCTATCACCGTTAAATTTGTACGTACAATCAAATAGGTAGCTGTAAAATATAACATATTAAATTAAAGTTTAAAGAATAAAAATCGCCAGCTTGTTGTGCTGGAGAGTTGTTATGAGTAACAAACGTTTTTTGAACTAGCGCACCTTAGTGAAAATATACAGTACGACCAAAACAGTAAACGATTTATACAAGTATTCAGAAATATATATCTATGAACTATAAAACATGTATTTTGTTTTCAAAACAAGTTATAATAGTATTTAATCCTTTTAAATTTTCTAAATCATCTAGCCAGGATAATACATTTACTCGTCATTGTTACCATGAAATTTTGAAGCGGTATTTCCGGGTTCTATCTTGACATTTTTTGGATTTCGGGAATGTGCCTACCCTTATTCCGTATTGAGGAAAACGCGCGTTGCCCTAGTCTCTCTGCCTCCTTATTTTTTTAATTAGAGCAAGATCTTGTGCGTTTAGAAGCATGTTTGTACGTTTTACGAAAGGGAGTCTTGCCCTCAAATCTTCTCACCCTAATAAAAAATTGTAAAACAACTTTAATGCGGCCACAGTCTTGGCCAACGAGTAAAAAATGGCTTTTACTTCATGTCCTAGGGAACACAGAAATTTGAACCAATCAAAAGGAAGATAAAATCTACACCAACCTTGTTTTAACCAATAAAAAATCGTTTGAGCCGGTGCTTAACCCTGAAGATGTAATTGGCATTAAGTTGAGTTAAAGTGCAAGGAACCAGATTTTTTGGAGTGGATTCTTTGATTTCTTGATATTTCTGAGTCATATGGAAAATGGCATTTGGTCCTGGAAAAGTCTTGGAATTTCACTTCTCACTCTCAGTGTGAATTCTGGCACACTAGAGCTATCAGCTGATCTGATTTTAACTTTGAAATCCTAAAAGTATAATAAGAAAATTTTACTGAAACCCCATCATTCACCGAAGCCGATGAAAATTGTGTGACCGAATCGTTAAACTTCCATTTTTTGTATAAACTGTAGATTTTGAAACTTATCAAAGTTCCATTTTTGACAAGTCAAAAGAAGTTGCCCGTGCATTGGCCTTTTTAATTCCTTTTTTTAGATATCTACATGCCAGAGTTTTGTTTTTTGTATATTTTGCTTTTCTTGCAAATGTATTTATATTTATATTTTGCATTTCTAAACACATGCGCATTCGTTAAGGTTGCTTAGCTGACAACTTAGCAGGCGCGCACACATGGAGGAAATATTCATTCGTGAACAAAAATATCAAACATGTTGAATATTCGAGACCAATGGCACGAATGACCTACAGTAATGCGTTCGAAAAGACATCGCACACTGGACGAACTTGCTTACGCTAATAGTCACTGCTGATAGCTCTAGTGTGCGGCTTAACAGATTATCGACCTTGTAAAGATGGAAAATTGAGCGAACGTTTGTGGAAAAGAAAGTCACACAAATGTTCAAATCTTGGTAGAGCCTGTGATCAAACCCAAGACCTTGGTCTTGGAAGGAAGAGATTTAACTAGCTTTTCCAAGAACCAAGGGCTGATTTACGCTAGTGATGCAAATTGAAACGGATTTGGAGACATAACAATGCTTACGCTCGTGTGTAAATTACATTAAGTAGTCTGAAGCGAAGAGAGACGTGGAGACGTAATAGCGCTTTCATTTGTAAATCAAATGAAGTAGTCGGAAGTCAGGAGACTGATACGGAGATGCAAAAGCGCTTACAAGACTTATGTAAATCAAATGTATGAGACGGAAGTGGAGACGGGCGCATAATAAAGCAGAATGGAAGGTTTCCTTTGTCGTTTCGTCTCTTCATCTCTAACGTCTGTTACGTCCAGTGTAAATCGCTTAAACGGAAGCGCAAACGGAGAAGTAGCAAATCAGCCAATCATAATTCTAGAGAAGAAGTTAGTTCTCAATCCCTACTCAGAGACAGCATACGAAACTTTATCATCAGCATCTCTATCCGTAATCTCGGTGGAGTTGGAGATTAATTTGGGGACCTAGTGGCAAGCAAAGAAAGCTGAAGTCTCACCAACTGTTCCATTTATCGACCGCCATAGTAGAAAAGTAAAGCTTCCAAAAGTTTAATATCAAACATTGATCCTGATTAATTGATTATTAATAATTTGCCCTTACGTCTTGCAGTGGATTTGAGTTGATTTTATTGGCCGGCATACGTGCATTGGTTGAACAGCAGCCTTTTAGTGACAGCTACGAGAAATACAGGCAAGTATATATCAAAAGTGTCTAAGACAAATCAGGATAATGCCACAAATAGAAATACAATTCAGAACAAAACTAGCTTCCTCAACAAGAAACTTGTATTCGTTCTATTGATGCTAAGATATTGAATTCAATTTAAGGTGACTTCAAACTAAAGGGTCGTAATGTGTTTAAAAAACCTTTTTACAAATCGTTCTGTTTTGGCTATCAGCTGAATTCATAATCCATTTGCTGTACTGTATGGCTGCTCTTTGTTTAGTATTTGTGTGTCAGAGGTGGATTTAGGGATTTTTGTGAGGGGTTTGCTGCTGATTTTTTTGTTGTGATCTTGCGATTTTCATTTTAAATTCGGAATACTTCAAAAAGGAAGCCTGAATATTACGTGTTCTAATTATTCACAAAGAGGAATCCTAATTTTATGGGAAATTTTCACAGGTTTACACAAACCTGATATACCTATCTGGATCCGCCACTGGTGTGTTCATCTGTTCGTTTGAGTGTCTTGTGTACTATTATTGCTATTTATATTACTCACGTGCCTTTTGGGCTCCCAGCATCGTAATTACTATTGCTACTTCCCGCATGACCAGGTTACTTAGCTCGATTAGCTTTACTATTTTCTAAGTGGCTTGTGCCTTCCTTTTGCAATTTCCCGTACTATAGTATAAACCGTCTGTAATATGTTCAGAAAGAAATAAGAGAAAAATAACATATACAGCCCTTGACGGGAATCGAACCCCACATCTTCGGTTTACTAGTCCGACGTGTTAACCACTACACCACATGGACCAACCACGCTGGCAACGCA
>JAOTRI020005731.1:5075-19247 GCA_028564885.2 Zoanthus sanctaehelenae | reverse complement strand
CGACCCTCATTTGACCCTCAGACCCTCGACCCGCGACCCTCGGTTCATGGTATATTCTTTCTACACTGTACTGTATACAAAACTGAAAGTCATATTCATTTGGTATTCGTCACTTTGCAATGATTGTTTTCATACCTCCTGTAACCTAGTAAAGATGTACAAGAGCTAATTAATATTTAGGGATAGAAAAATTTTGTTTAGAATGAAAACTTGACCTCCATTAGAATTTAAAATTTAATTAGCCATGGAAAATTCAGGTTTCATGTTTCATGTTATCCACCTTGAGAATAATTGTGAGGGATTTTACAAAGTTATTATTGTAAGTTGGATTTGGCGCCAAGAAATTGTATTATGCATTTTAGCCTCTATTATCCAATCCTTTTTAGAAGAATAGCTGTGGCACTGGGAGGCTAGGAGAGCCAATCTTTATTTTCTACATCGATCAGCTCAATTTTTGTTATAAAATTTGCAAAATAGATAAAGCAAGAATCTAATGTGCATTAATTATTTTGAGGACTTGCTAATATCAGTGTTATAAAAGAGAGAACAAAGACACTTAGCTCACTAACGATAGTAATTGGCTTTTAAGATCAGATGTAAATTATAACAAAATGGATCAACTCAAGGACACAACAAGATGGCCTATGCAAAGACTGCCTCTTAAATAACAGCAAGTATTGGTCACTGGTACTGGCATGATGTTTCTTTTTCTAAACAATAACAAAGTTACTAAAATGTGATACTTATCAATAATTAGTGACATGGGTCAGCCAAATGTGCTTGGGGATGGTTAACATGAAAAAATCTGAGAAAATTCTATAAGGCTAATGCTTTTAAAATTGGTTGCTCCTATGCATAAATTGAGAAGCGAGAGTAAAAATGATTTGTGGGAGCAATGGTTTGTCTGGAACAGCTCACTGAGTATTCTGTTTGTAATTGTTTTACTGTATCTGGAGGATGAATCAATGGTGGAGGATTGGTGATTGATTGCAATGACTGGTGAAAAGTGGAGTCGATTTAGTATGGTTGATCTTATTCACATATAGAATGGCTACCTTATGGTCTCGTACGGACCAGAGCTAGTGTGAAGAAGATCTTATGATAAAGCTATTTCAGCTGGAATATTAAAATATCCAGAAGGTTTAACCTGATAGTTGTGTCTCCACAGTTGTTTTGATGTTGCAAATTGATGGTTCCATGGATATGATGAGTAACTGTCACTGGCACTCATTTTGATGTGGCAAGACTGGAGGTAGACCAATCCTTCAACATTTATAGATAGGATAGATCTTCTAGATGCTGCAGGTGTTGCGTTGTTAATGAGAGATACATGTGTGTTGGAGAACTAGACTCTTTGGTTCCACATTTTGCAAGGGGATAAGCCGTGCTAACAAATGTGTGAATTAGGTGTTGTTGTAGCCAAGGTGATGGTCAAGACAGCTGCTGAGAGGGTCTTTGGTTTTTAATGGACAGCTTTGTCAGCCACTGGCCTCATGTTAAGGTTTTCGGAATGAGCTGCATCTCCAATGTGATGTTATTCTGTTGTAGCTGCAATTTGTCATCTAGGAGTTGGTCTTAGACCTGGGTACAGGATCAGCTCGTATGATTGCAAGTTAAACATGGAGTGGGTTATGCAGGATGTACAATTGGATAAGACCATCTCGTAATGAGATATGACATTCATCTTTGACGAGCTAGCTAGCTTCTTTGGCATGATGGGGATGGAAAGAAGGATGGTGTTTAGTATCACCAACCTGATTCTCATCTGCTGATTGCCTACCGTTTGTCGAGCCTTTGCTTTATTACAAAACTGTCTTTGATGGGGGGGAGAGGGGGAGGAAGATTTCTCGTTAGCTTTAGAAGTGCTAAATCTCAAAACAAACAGCTTGTTTAAAGAGATAAAAATTTGGATATTTGAGCTTTCCCAGGATTAGATTTGGTGTTGCTGTACCTGTCACTAGACACGCGCGCTGCAGAGACGTAGGACCTTGGTGTCATCTGCAGTTCAGATTTCACTGAGTAGTAACTCAAAAGCTTCTGAAATCTCTGGCTTTGTGGAGTCAAGCTTTCTAAACATCTCTGTTCCTTAATGTTGTGTAACGTCCAGGAAGTGGAGGATGGAACAATTTCAGCCATGTTAAAAGAACAAAATTTTGTAGAGTTGAACAATAGAGCAGGGCATCGGCCTTTCTTTTTAATGGAACAAGGTTTTTTAAATGCCATATATTTGGAAATGGTAGAAGGGACTTTTTACGACATAATTTATTGAGAAGAAAGCAATAAAGTTTATGATCGTTGTAAAACATAAAAATCAACACTGTTGAACATACTGAGTACTTTATCTAATTTCTTATCTTTGTCAAAAGGTAGTAGTAGTATACTATGTTCTTTTAATTTGCTTTCTTTGTGATAGCACTTTAAGTAGCCATTTCTTCTATTGGCAATGAATCTTATGTTGATTTCAAACACTTCTTATGGCAATCTCAATTTTATCTCTGACCGTTTTTTCAGGGTGAGGCCAAAATGATGAAAGATGGCAAACTGTTTCGTGTTATTCAAGAAAACTGCTGGGACCCCGAAGCCCGCATCAAAGAAATGGATGAAACTGGTACACTGTAATTTATGTTCTGAAGCCTGTATAGTATATTTATATTGTCAGTGTTGCACTAGAAAATATTCTTCTTTTACATTTTCGAAGTGCTGGGCCATATAAACTTGTTTTCTCCACGTTCCACTTGGCTTATAAATTTTAATTTAAATACAGCTTTTCACTGAGTCATTGATTATTCATACTACTGTATGTAATTACTATGCATTAACATCAAAAAAATTTCTGACAAAAATAATTCGGACAATTTATTTTCAGTCAAACTAATTTCAGAGTGTTTTTTGTGGATTTCGTAAAAACTCTCGGACCTTTTTTGCAGCAAACATAACTTTGTTACAAACCTATTCCAACAATGATCAATTACAAACATTTTCATGTACACAATCGTTTGTCTCAATAAATTTGTCTAATTTTATTTACATTTGGTACGGGTTTGTTCAGTTTATTTACAGGATAAGGACTGGTTAAATCCGATCAAGTTTTTTAAACTTATTTTTGCAGAGTAAACCATTAATGGCTGTTAATAAACTGAATCTTAATTATCCAATCAAAATTTCTTAGTGTAAAAATTTGAAACAAAGAACGTTGTTAATTAACTTTTTTCGAACCTGTGTGTTCTCAACTTTGGCCTGTCACAGACAAGTTCTTGAAACGGATGTTTTGGTTCCATCTCTGTGCTGATCGCCTCTATCTTTCAGCTATCTCAATTTCCTTTCTTATGGTGTCAGCCATGTTACGAAGATGGGGTGTTATCAACCATTGGGCTCCGCTGCACTATCGGAATCTTGGTGTTGACATCAATTTGAGTTTTCCGTGCCACCTATCAACCTCCATTGCGCATCATTGTTCAATCCCTCACCCTACCCTCTCAGGAATATCTTTCCTTGCTCCTTTGTGGTCATGTAATATGTTAGTTGGAATGAATACAAAGACACGGTTATTTTCAGTAATGACATCACGAACCGGCTGAGTTTTTTAATATCAAACATAAAGTCAGTGGCGTACACGTGTCCGGGCTTCTATAGTCCCAGTTACCAGATAGTTGAAGTGAAACTGTGTTTTATTGAACTATTTATGCTTAAGTCCTAAAATGTATAGAGGTTTTTATTTTAGCTTCTAAAAAATTTTTTTACTTGAATAGTGTTTGTGATTCTTTTATCTTACTATATTTATAAATTTATTATCCATCGCAATTTGTGTGATAATCATAAATATAGGTAGTTTATATTCTAGAAATATAAAAACAAACTCACGCGCTCTGTTCAGTTATAGAACCACGCGTGAATTTTCAGCTGACGAAGCAATTGAGAAAAGAATGAGCTATCGCCAGAGACGATTCAAAACTGATAAAACCGCATGGTGGTTTTATTGAGAATTACAACCAGAGAGCCAATCAGAGAGCGCATTATGTATCAGCTTTATTTTATAATATTTAATAAACCATTTTTCATTATTGTAAATTAGCACTCATATGCTTACATATGATCTTATTATATAAAATATGACAATTTACTTTTTGCTAAGCTCTTTCAAGATTTTTTGCAAACGTTGCTGCAAGTTAAAGCTGAATTAAAAACAATTTCCATTTTCCTAGACGATTCTGGCTTTTACGATTTAGTTTTCCAGCTTTCGTTAACATTATAGCATAATTACAATGTTGTTCAACTTGATAATAAACTCATTATACCCTGTTTTTTTTTCGTTTTTTGTTTCATTCAGGAGTTACGGTTCAAGCACTGTCCACAGTTCCTGTTATGTTCAGCTATTGGGTAATTAAACTTATTAAGCCACGTTTGCATTCTATGTTACTTGTTTCCCTAATGATCAATGTAAGATCTGAACATTTGTTTTAAGTATCAAGAAGACGCTCTAGAAACGTTCACTGGGCTACCCTCTGTTCCAGGTCCCTCTTCTTCTCACAGTACAGCACTGTAGTTTGTTCTTATATAACAGGACGCTCTAGAAGCGTTCGCTGGGCTACCCTTTGTTCCAGGTCCTTCTTCTCCTCCCGGCACAGCACTGCAGTTTGTTCTTATAATATAATGAGACGCTCTAGATGCGTTCACTGGGCTACTCTTTGTTCCAGGTCCCTCTTCTCCTCACAGCACAACACTGCAGTTTGTTCTTATATAACAAGACGGTCTAGAAGCGTTCACTGGGCTACCCTCTGTTCCAGGTCCCTCTTCTCCTCACAACACAGCACTGCAGTTTGTTCTTATATAACAAGACACTCTAGAAGCGTTCACTGGGCTACCCTTTGTTCCAGCTCCCTCTTCTCCTCACAGCACAGCACTGCAGTTTGTTCTTATATGACAAGACACTCTAGAAGCGTTTACTGGGCTACCCTCTGTTCCAGGTCCCTCTTCTCCTCAGAGCACAGCATTGCAGTTTGTTCTTATATAACAAATGCTCTAAAAGCGTTCACTGGGCTATCCTTTGTTCCAAGTCCCTCTTCTCCTCACAGCACAGCACTGCAGTTTGTTCTTATATAACAAGACGCTCTAGAAGAGTTCACTGGGCTACCTTTTGCTCCAGGTTCCGCTTCTCCTAACAACACAGATGGCACTGCAAGGATTTGTGGGATACTTATTTTATGTGGTGGACAAAAAACCTGAATTAAAACTGGTCTTATCACAGGTAGCTCAGTAATAAGCATTTATTTGTTGCGTGCGAAGTGAGTAGGCTCCTATTCGGAACAGTGCAATCTTCAAATGTCACTAGGGGCAAACATACGATACATACAGTACCACCATATAATTGTATTGAGAGTCAAGTCAAGGATGTCATTAGTTGCAAACATAGGATACATACCACCATATAATTATATTGAGAGTCGAGTCAAGGATGTTACTAGGACCAAACATACGATACATAGCACCATATAATTGTATTGAGAGTCAAGTCAAGGATGTCATTAGTAGCAAACAGGATACATACCACCATATAATTGTATTGAGAGTCGAGTCAAGGATGTCACTAGGACCAAACATACGATACATACGACCATATAATTGTATTGAGAGTCGATTCAAGGATGTCACTAGGACCAAACATACGATACATACCACCATATAATTGTATTGAGAGTCAAGTCAAGAATGTCATTAGTAGCAAACATAGGATACATACGACCATATAATATTGTATTGAGAGTCGATTCAAGGATGTCATTAGTAGCAAACATGTGATACATACCACCATATAATTGTATTGAGAGTCGATTCAAGGATGTCACTAGGACCAAACATTCGATACATACCACCATATAATTGTATTGAGAGTCTTTTCAAGGATGTCACTAGGACCAAACATACGATACATACAGTACCACCATATAGTTGTATTGAGAGTCAAGTCAAGGATGTCATTAGTAGCAAATATAGGATACATACCACCATATAATTGTATTGAGAGTCAAGTCAAGGATGTCATTAGTAGCAAACATAGGATACATACCACCATATAATTGTATTGAGAGTCGAGTCAAGGATGTCACTAGGAGCAAACATGTGATACATACGACCATATAATTGTATTGAGTCGATTTAAGGATATCACTAGGAGCAAACATAGGATACATACCACCATATAATTGTATTGAGAGTCGAGTGAAGGATGTCACTAGGAGCAAACATAGGATACATACCACCATATAATTGTATTGAGAGTCGATTCAAGGATGTCACTAGGAGCAAACATGTGATACATACGACCATATAATATTGTATTGAGAGTCGATTCAAGGATGTCACTAGGAGCAAATATGTGATACATACGACCATATAATTGTATTGAGAGTTGATTCAAGAGTGCGACTTACATTACGTTACATACAATACATGCGATCAGCGGACAAATAAAGTATGATAAAATGTAAAACTGTTTTTTAAAGAAAGCCTAACACTGCACATGGCAAGTGCACGTATAGCAAATAAAATGCAAATAAAAAGAAGATAATTAATTTCTCTCAGTTGCAATTGCTCACATATACTTGTATTTATTAATCATAAACCTTTAAGTTGTTGGTAAATATAGAAAGACTTGTATTAGATTGAATACAACCACAACTAAATGAAAAAAAGCACAGAAATTAAAGTTTGCAATCAATTTTGTTTCAAATTGGTCCACTTTAAAAATTCTTTGAGCAGAAATTTTTTGTTTGTTTTCCATATTTTCATGTTTAGAGATGAACAAAGTAGGATCAAGCCATATATTACTCCTGAACTCTGATGAAAACTACCAATTGAATTGAAAAGTGTTTCTCCAAATTTTAAGAATATTGAAAAAGTTTCGTAAGATAGATAGAGAATTAAGAACCTGAAGTCTGACTTTGTCATAATTACGAATATGCACAAAAATGATATCAGAGAGGAAACGAAAATGAACAAAGGTAATCCGATTTACACTCTCACACTCACACTCTCCCTGGTAATAACATAGTGGCGTAGTTTTGGTCTAAAGGATACTTTTTTTCTAACTGACAGACCAATAAAAAAATCTGGTTCATTGTCCTATTCTTCATGAAAGATGGATAGGAACTGATTTCATGTGGTTTCCAATGTTTTTACGTTCGCTGAGAAGGCGTAAGTAAGTAAGTAAGTAAGAACTTTATTAACGTGTCTGATTCTTTAGCTTTTTATATTAAACTAATTGGGGACACGGGACCTACGGTTTAACATCATTATCCGAGAAGACGCGAAAGTCTAACCTTTTGCTGATGTTATTGCAAAGGCGGCACTTTCTCCTCAATTATTTTAAGACCCTGCGTGTTGGTCCGGCCGGGAATCGAACCCGAGAACTCCCGCACGATAGACTGGCACCTTACCAACTGGGCTAACCAGACGGCGGTTAATGTGGTATGTGTGCTCCAGGGGAGGATCTTACAGTTTTGAATCTCAAAAATGTTTCCACTTCCTGACAGACCAATAAAAAAATCTGGTTCGTTGTCCTATTCTTCGTGAAAGATGGATAGGACCTGATTTCATATGGTTTCCAATGTTTTTATGTTCGCTGAGAAGGCGTGAAGATCTCACAGTTTTAGATCTGAAAAATGTTAAATGTTTCCACTTCCTCCTATCCATGGGGCTAATAATTAGGTACAGGGTTTTACTAGCTTTGATCTTACATCAGCTGGCCAAATAATGCAATGTAATTTTAATGTTTATACATAAATGGCTATCTGATGCGAAAATTTGTTAAAAACCTAACCCTCACTTTAAAAATGCTAACATTACGATCTGCCAATGTTCAAGTAGGTTTGATCAAAATAAACGCAGCTTCATATCGAGATAATTTCCGCCGAAACATATACACTCCGTTATCCAGTGTGAAAGAAACAATAGTGATGTTCCTTTCTCTTAGTTTTTATATTTCGAGCCCTGTTTGCAGATATTAGAGCAAAAGCTCCTTGTTTTAAGACAATTTTACAGGGGTTGAACAGGCTATTTAGGTGGTTGTCACACTGCCTGAAACGAATTTGAGTTTTAAAGAGCGAGGTCCTGAACATAACTACCGTAAGTCAAGAAACCCTTTAAAAGTGAAGTCGTCATATCTTTTGACCTTGTTTTTATCACTGCATGGAGATCCAAACGTCTTGGCGTACTGGGAATTAGCGCTTATTTGGCCAAGGACAGCATCCTGATTATTTTAGAGAAAGCGTTTAGCTACAGTATTATGCCCTGTATCTTATCTCGCTGTTGGATACAAGATTTCCCCTTTGAATCTATAAGGATATTCCCATGCATACGTAATGTAGTGGGTTGAGACACATTGCGGTTGGGGTGGGAACGTTGTTTTCACGTTTAATTAAGCCCTTAGCCCTCTGTTTTAGTACAGAACACCAGGAAAGACTCGAATTCCTTCTCTTTTATGCTAGGTGTTTCACCCCTCTTTAGTTTATCCCTATTGAATTCATCTCTATCTTAGAATCCCCCCTGCAGGTGATGTTTGGGCAACCCCATCTCCTCTTGCCTTATGGGTTCTAAAAATATGAATCGATGGTCATTGCAGTGTGTTGCCTACCACGCCACTCAAGTGTCTGTTCATTGGTAACTGCACCGAGCATCTCCACTGAGTACTTCATTGGAGTATTTGTGTGGCTTTATCTGTCTGGTAGCAATTCCTAGAATCTCCTGGGTGACTTACTTACTGGGCATAATTCCATTAGCATTTAAGGAAGCGACCTATTATCTTTATCAATCCTTTCATTTATTTCCTGAGTCTTATACATATTCTTCTTTCCTCCTTCAACAATTTGGTGTTGTGCTATCACGAGGACTGGGAGCAAGACCGTTTATAAATTTTCTTGATTTAGTTTTTGTAAATTGTTAGTCAGAGAATGTGGTTTATCTTCCGTTAAATTATAAGGCCATATAGTTTTGGTTCTTGAACTTTTTCTCTTTCCTTTTGGTGTCAAGTATATAAGGGTTCTTAGCAGGAGTCTGTAAACAAGACTTACTGAAAGACAAATAGCACTTGCATGTCTGAATGATCTCCTCATTTTTGTACGTCTGTGCTTTCTAGTATCTGTGCATGCTAAACTATTGATACTACATATGTACCATCAGAATTAGTATTGTTGATAGAACGGCCTCAAGCGAGAGCTTTGAACAATCTCATGACTTCCAAGGCAGGGCTAAAAACTCACTATTTTAACTTAGCTTGTTTATATTTTAACATGGATCTTTTCATATATATATATTGAATACTTTTTTAGTTAGTATCAATATGTTAATTGTTTACAAATATAGTTTATTTAGAGCTATTTATTACCAATTAACCTAATTTATGAAAACTGTAATTTTTATTCATTTTATTGTGGTATCACCATACAGTTAACATTTTTGTCCGGGAGAGAGATCTAATGTAGAATCACCGAAAAAAATGGAAAAATCGCGCCACTCCACCAATATGGGATATATTTTGTTCCGACAATAGAATCACCAGTTCAGAATTGCAATTAAATTATATTATTATCCAACTGCACGAATAGCCGTACAAGTAACATCGTGAGAGGTTATGGGGCGAGTACAAATATCCAGTATTGTACATTATGAGCGATGTTCGTACTCCAGAAAACTTGTTTTGCCGCGCGTGTGGAAGTATTCGATTCTATTTTTTCACGAATGAAAGAATGGATAATAAATCACTTATTAGACAGTTTAGTTTGTAATATGGCTGATATTTTTACTCGTCCTGTTTATTTTGACTCGCCCTTTGGGCTTGTCAAAATAGTACAAGACTCGTAAAAATATACAGCCATACTACATACTAAACTGTCTAATAAGATATATGTATTACAAGCATTGTATTGTAAAGCGCATTAGATCATATTTTCATAAATTTTTCTCTATGTAAATGACAAAGTTATTGTAAGTTTTTATGGGTAAATTTACAGTACATTTTTAGTCACAATGCAAGATTTGTTTCTATGTTGACAGTTAAAGTGTTTTTAGGTGAGATATTTAGATATTACTTATATTTTATCAACATACTTCTTGGTGTTTTTATATTTCGAATAGGCAAAGCCTGAAGACACTCTGGATCTGTGTCACATTCTAAACGACGATCTAGCAAAGACAGTTGCTAAATATCCAAGTCGTTTTGTGGCTTTGGGAACATTGCCAATGCAGGTATATACAGTATTACGTACGTAATATTGTATTACAATATTGTTAGTGTTTCTACGACGTTTGAGGTAAATTACGTGTTGCAATCAGAGGTGGTTCCCAGGAAAATTAATGAAGGCTGATTTGCTATAGAATCCCATAGAGTTGTTACAAAATACACGCTGAAGTTTGATTTCCGTATAGCTGCTAATGTCATATCTTTAGAGACTGTCATGAAAGAAGATCTCATTGCTTGTAGCCCTTTATAGAATTATTTCCCCTTTTGGAAATATAATCTGCACCCTACATAGAGTTTTAACTAATTACCATCCTTGAAGATGTCCCCTTTAGCCAAAGGAGAGGGAAGTCTCGTCACGCGTTCACAAAAATCACTTTTGCGTTTCACGAGTTAAGAAAGAAATGTTTGCGTTTCTCAAAAACTGAGGCCCCACAAAATGCCAAAGTCATGCATTCCCACTTTGTAAAACTTTGAATGCTTCAGTATAATAGACTGCAGGGTTTTATGAACCATTTGAAAAAGACTTAACCATCTAAAAGTATCTATTAAATAAAAACAAACCGCGGTAATTATTTTAGCTAATTGTAACGGTCACTTCTGAAGATGTTTGTTGTAGCAAACCACAACATGCGTTGTTATACCATGTTTATTGGTTTGTTTGTTGTTTTTATAATAAGTTACGATTGCCTAACAAGAAAAGTGTCAGCTATAAATGTTTTCTTTGAGATGTTTACTTTCAGCTAACAATGGCATTTCCGGATCCCAATGCTCTTGAGTGTTGGTTTGAGAACCGCATTCATTGGAGCGATCCTTTACGAGTCTGCGAAACCTCTCGTCAAATTACTCTTCGTCATGACCGTCTTAATTTTTTTCTTGGAAAATGGAAAAAGTTTAGGTCTGATCGCTTTTTGGAATTGTCGTTTTTTTTTGTATTTTGCTTTCAAGGCTTGCGCTTTCGTTTTTACTACTCTTGAGCCTCGTCCTGATGCTCCTTTTTCCTGCTGACTACAACGAGGAAAATTGCAATTTGTGCAGTCTTAGCCTTAGTATGGAGTTCAACATAAAAGCCAGTACAGTTTTACAATACGTACAGCTGTGTGTATTGTCGGAGGTGTGACGTATCGCTCTCTCTCTATTTTTAAAAACAAAATGAGACTAAGACATTTAAGTCAGCTGTAACTGGGAATTCAGAACTGATATATTTTTAGTTGTTAGAATCTCTAGATCAGGGAATTTATTTTAACTTTTCTCTATTCAATAAATACTTTACTGTATTATTTTAGATAATTTCAGTAACTGTGATTAATCATTTAAAATTGTTTCTGAAAATGGCGAAACCCTATGCATATTTTGCTATTTTAGATCAGTAAAAATGCTCTTTGGTCATTTTAGGCTCCGGAATTGGCTGTTCGAGAACTGACCAGATGCGTTAAGGTATATTTACTGTTGCTTTGAAGCAATTTAGGATATTAGAATGGCCATGCTTGGGACTAGTGTTCCTGGCTCTCAAAAAATTAGGTTTACCAAAATAATGATTACTACTGGTCACCAAGAGCGAGAGCTATAATTGGTTATATTGGCAAATCTTTGCTGACGTCGTTGTTTACCTGCATCAATAGCATACAACTTTAGGTAGATAAGGAAAAAAGATGAATAAGATTAAAGTCTAAATCCTGGAAAATTCTTCTAACTAACTATTATTAATCACTAGTGACCTATGTATACCACTTTGCATTTTGCATCGCTCACTCGATTGAGTGAGCAAAAACAATTCACACTTGTTAGGGTATAACAGCGTTGCTCTGTTATTATCGTCAGTTTCAAAAGGTTCTCTGAGCTGCACTGACGAGTCCTCAAAAGACTGTCAACAGATTAAGTTTTGTATATGGAGGATATTAGCACGGTAGCACAAACATATGAAGTTTATCTTGGAGTGGAAAAAAATATTTTACAAGTGTGCCCAGTGAACAAGTGAAACTCTTTTCCCATGAGAAGATAAACTTCATATGTTCCAGCCAGGGTGTACTTTTCTTTTTATTACATAGATACAGTATAATAGTATAACAGTTTATTTGCCATTAAATACAATTTTACACAGTATAGTAATAATACAAATAAAGAGAAATATATATTAATGGCGAGAAGATCTGATAAGAAGTCGTAGGGCTTATTTGAAATATCAGACCTCCTCCTTTCTGTATAGAATATTATAAATACTGTATGATGAAGTGTGACAAGATGCGATTAGGATTGTTAAATTAAGAGTATGTTGAAATCAAATATAATTTGAGTTTTTTGTAAATGAAGAGTATGAAATGCTTTCTTTAATTTATTTGTTCAGTGAGTTATTATTGTGTTTCAAAAACAGAAAAACTAGACAAAAAAGTTGTGGAGGGCAAAGGAAGATGTCATTGATACCTTCACTGGTGAGAAAATGGAAAATAAATCACTCGTATCCCGGATGTAGTTTCTTATGAAATCTGGGAGGGGTGTATTTTACAGTACAACACACATGTTTGTGTGATAATAATCGCTATTCATTTGTTTATCTGATTTTCCATTTATATCTGTTTCCTTTGACTTAACCCGACAACTTTTGTGTGTTACCTATCTTAAGTAACTATGGCTGGTTAGACACCTTAAAATAGATTCGGAATTTTACATGGTGCGAATTAAGGATTTGTTGTTGTGGTTATTCTCCTATTTGATGCTAATATGCAGGAGTTGGGTTTCCCTGGAGTCCAAATTGGCTCGCATATCAATGACTGGAATTTAGATGCACCAGAGTTGGAGCCAGTTTTTGCAGTAAGTTGATTTCATGCCACTTTGCTATGCAAAAAGTCATTTTTATGGGTCAAATAGGTAAATGAGTCATGAGTCAAGTTAGGAGTATACTGTAGTTCTTCTGCTTGCTCAGATAGATTAAATAAATTCTTGTTAAATGATAGGTTTGATAGACAAACACTAAAGGTAGCCAGTTTAAGCACCCAATTTTAAGCATAATTATATGGAAAACCCATTTTTAATGTAAACTTCTTATTTTGGGAATTTCGAGAATGAATTTAAGTGATGGTTTCACTTGACCCCACCATGATGGGTGTTTGGGTGATACAGTGGATGTTTGTGTGACAGAATGGGTCTTTATGTGACAGGATGAATGTTTGGGTGGCACGACGGGTCTTGGGTGACACTAAATTCAGGAAATCCTATTTTAGGTAATCAACGCAACGATGAATATTATAATGAACAATTGCACGTTTAGAAAGGTTCACTTAGTGATGTAATATATTGGATGCATTTCTTTCAAAAACATTTCATTCCCAAATCACCCGCTCTTGACAGAATTGCTGTTTGTCTGTAGATAGCAGAGCAACTTCAAGCTGCCATATTTGTTCATCCTTGGGATATGGATGATATGCATGGTCGACTATCCAAGTATTGGATGCCTTGGTTAGTAGGTGGGTTTCATTGCTATGCATTCAACAAAGATATTTAGCTTCATGTTTTTACGATTTAATTTCAGGTTTTGACAAATTTCAATAAGTGTTTCGATACTTGTTGAAAGTTTTCTTCTTTGCGTTAATTTTTAAAAACTTTATTCTTTAAATTGTTTTGTACAGCTTTTTGTGATTTCTATTTTATACACTATTTGAGCTTAGTATGTCGTTTCTATTATGTAAAAATTTTATTGAATTTAAAGATGTTTGTTTCCTCAAAGTTTTGCTTCAAGTTCGTTAAGTCATGAATCACGCCTTGCAATGCGGTGAACTCCGTGAGTTATGAAGATTTTGCGCACACAAGTTCATTTTAGGTGCAAAACAGTGTGAGAAGCGTATTTTGTTGTTAGGTCCCAAGCTCGACGAGTTATGAAGATTTTGCGCACACAAGTTCATTTTAGGTGCAAAACAGTGTGAGAAGCGTATTTTGTTGTTAGGTCC
>JAOTRI020005627.1:0-19249 GCA_028564885.2 Zoanthus sanctaehelenae | reverse complement strand
AGCAAAAAACTTTTAATAAATTGAGAAACAAGATCTTTTTGTTAGTTTCCATATATGGTCATTCGGTATATGAGCTGGTAACCGAGATTGAGTGAACCAATCAGAACGCTACAAACGCAATATTCGAGGTTGAAAATTTAAAAATTGTAAATTATCCGATATGGCAGAATTTTTTAATGAATTGATGCTTTTGTACCCATTTATTTGAATTATCTCATTCACTGGAATGTTATTGTCTACAATTTTTTGTACTAGATGTTTTCTTGCACTGTGGTTCACAAGCTTTTTGTTTGTCTGAATTTGAGAGCTCTTCAACATGTTTTTCATCATCAACCGGAGGAAATTGACTCCGATCGATCCTATTAAATGATGGAGAAGCTTTAAACCGGAATTTTTCTGGTCTCGGAATCTCTGTGTTTATAGCCAGTTAAAATGGTAAATCGTCTTTCATCATCTAGGACGGTCATTGTTCTTTGTAAGCCAAATATGTTAATTCTGGACATCTGTTTGGTTATCACATTTTTCTTAAAAATTTCTTATACATCTTCAGCCTTTCTCTTACATTTCTTGGGTTTTCGCCCGTTGGAGGTTTTCATTGGCGCTCGAATGCAAACTCCACTTAGCGAACTCCCTCAGTGTTAGTTTTAAGCTGAAAATCACCCCAGCAGAGATCTCGCTGTTCTTTCCCTGGTCTTATTTCGAAGTATACACAATTATTCATCCAAACTGTATTCAACAGCGCTCCAGGTGTTTATTTCCTGGGATACCTTCACTATAAAACTGCCGTATTACTTCGTCAGTGATAGGATCGGCACTGTTCGGCTTATTGCCTTGGCCCATAGATTTTAGCTGTTTTTTGTTTTTTCTTGGCATTGTCTTGAACTTTATTGAACTCTTTGCCATTCAGGAGTGAATAGGAGTACCCATTGTTACGAAGATAGCGGTCTACGCTTTGTAAAATAAGCCTGGTTAGCCCAGTTGGTAAGGCGCCAGTCTGCTGTGCGGGAGATCTTGGGTTCGATTTCCAGACGGACCAACACTCAGGGTCTTAAAATGATTGAGGAAAAAGTGCTGCCTATGCTCTAACACCTGGAAATGGTTAGACTTTCACGTCTTCTCGGATAAGGACGTTAAACCGTAGACCCTCGGGGATTATATCTGTGCGTGTGTGTGTGTGTGTGTGTGTGTGTGTGTTGTAATGTGAAAAGTCTCCGTCCACTTTAGAGTGGTAAAGATGGTGTCCCCAAATAGTAGGCCTTTGGCCGGCTAGAAAGACTTGACACCTAAACAAAGTCTTTATTATTATTTATTATTTTTTTTTTTTTATTATTCATACTCCTCACCGTTTTTCTTGACTGCAAGATCTTGCAACGCTTTCTGAGAAATTGTATGAATCTCCTCGTTCTCCTGTTCAGTTAGAAGAAATTCTTTGAATATTCTCAGGTCATAAATTGTCTTTTTCCTTGTATTTTCATTCTCCTGTTGTTCACTGAAAGATTTGATGTATTCGTCTGTGACTTTTACAAATCTTGTCATTTTGACTGACTAGTGTTTTGACAACGCGCGCCAAAATGAGCGGGAAAACATAGCAATGACGTCAGCGATATCTTCACTAGTGAGGATATGAAAAATATGTCACTCGTATCCTGGATGTAGTTTCATATGAAATCTACGAGTGGCGTATTTTACAGTAAAACACTCATATCTATGTAATAAAATTTATTTATAAATACAGTTGCGTATAAATGCAATTGAAATTTACGATATTGTATTAAATATGTATACTTTAAGTAAAATTACGCGCATAAAATCCCGCTAGTTGCTTTTGTAGAAAGATAAAATCATAACCATTATACAACCTTTTGTAAAACTCAAAGCATACTTAAAACTGTCTACGTATTTAACGTGCCATGGGAATGCTAAGAATGCACACCACACGATGCAAATGTACCACGTTTACGATGTGATTGTGAAACTTGTAGCGTGTTTTTTGGGAGAAATAAAGCTACTAACCTGACAAATTGTAGGATAAAGAAAAGTAAACTCGAGCAGCGTACTTCAGACGCACAGCGTTTCTAACGTTCCTTGATAATCTACTGCAGCAACTGACGACCCGTTTTGACGGCGTTTTAGACGCAGCACTACGTAGCTTGATGTTGATTCCTGCCAACATCAACAAAATTAATTTGACGAGGCATCAGCGTGTAGTAGAGCACTATTCTGCTGATTTGCCGTCAAGAACTAGTACAGTGCAAACGGCTGTGGGCTAGCAGTCAGGATAAGAAACCAGGCACGCTTAACGAAGCACTTGATGCCTGCTGTCAAATACTTTACCCGAACGTGCACAACACCTTGAGGCTGTTGTTAATCACTCCAGTGACCAGTGCCACTGTGGAATGTGGAAAATCGTTCCCTCACTTTGTATAGAGAGAATTCCGAAGTACCATGGAAGAGGAACGACTAAATGCTCTCTTGCTCCTGTTTATTCATAAGGATATTCCGCTGGATTATGACCAAGTCATTGACGAATTTGCCAAGCGCTACCCCAGGAAGATCACCTTCGTCAATCCCTTGTGTTGAGCTATATCTCTACGTACACAGTAGAAGATAACTGGGACTCAAGAATAACTTTACATATACAGATTCGGACCGCAATTTCACTTTAGAACCAGATAATTAATATGTTACATTTTGACCGAACCGAATAATTTACTGCTTGAAAGTGATTTTTAAATATTGTGATTATGAATATTAGTACATATTTCTTGATGGAATACAAGAAGCAAATCGCTATATATAGATTTCTTAAATCTTCATTTTTGTTGATAGAATAGAACGGTCAAATCACTGTATATAGCTTCCCGAGATGTTCTATTGTTCATGTATAAACAGTCACGAGTGGCGCAGTGATGTCATTGATGAAGTGGGACGCAAAGGAAGGGAGGGGGGAAGCGGTGGGAGGGTTTGGATTGTAGACCAGATTCAAATTTTCCGGCTCCCCCTTTCCAAAATTCCTGGATCCGCCCCTGCATACAAAGGACATAACTGAGCTGCGTGATTTAATCAGATGTGCAGCAGCAGTAGTGGGAAAGAGAGTTGGTGCTAGAAAGAGGGAGAAAAGGGCCCAGAAAGAACCTATGTGAAAGCGGCGGTTACAGGGAGATAACAATTTGCTGAGAAAACATCTAGGGCAAATCGAAAAATGGAGTAAAGGGGAGTGGAAATATGCAAAAGACTCATACAAGAGCTTGCTATCCAACAAATATAAGATCAAAGAGAAAGGATTCAGACTAGTTATGGAGGAGATCAAGCAACAGATTGCGAGCAAGGCGATGAAAGTTCGACAATACTCTGAAAGAGTTGCTCAATATGAGCAGAACCAGAAACAGTTCATTAGGACTTTGCATGAAAGGTGATATTGAAGAGAACATGCCACCGAACACGGAAAAAGCAACGACCTTCTGGTCCAATCTGTGGAGAACTTCGGTTACCCATAACACGGATGCAGAATGGTTTAGGCATGTGAAGGAGGAGCTTAATGGAATACCTGCTCAAGAACCGATTTCCATAACTTTAGATAATGTAATAAGAATAATTTCAAATCTACCCAATTGAAAGGCCTCAGGCCCTAATGGAATTCGGGGCTTTTGGCTGAAGAGGTTCACTGAGATACATGAACGAATTGCAGCCTTCCTGAACAAATGCGTTCAGGTAGGCAACGTACTTGAATGTTTAGTTCAAGGACAAACAACACTGCTCATGAAGGTTAAAGCAAAAGGACCTAAGGTGACAAACTATAGACCGATTACTTGCCTCAACCTTCTGTGGAAAGTCATTACAGGTGTTTTTGCAGAGAAAGTATATGCTCATCTCGAAGAGAATGATCTATTGCCACTTGACCAAAAAGGTTGCCGCAAACGATCACAAGGCACCAAAGACCACTAGTACTTAGCCATAGACAAGGCTGTGCTGCGTAACTGCAACCGCAGACATACAAACCTCTGCGTTGCTTGGATCGACTTCAAGAAGGCCTATGACATGGTTCCACACTCAGGATTGTCGAGGTCTTAGGCATGCTTTAACATCGCGGAAAACCTAACGATCCTGCTAGCCGCAAGTATGAAGTTATGGCAAACCACACTAGTCGCAAATAACCAACAACTAGGCACGGTGAAAATATACAGAGCGATATTCCAGGGAGATTCTTTCTCTCCCCTTCTGTTTGTGATGGCTCTAATTCCCTTCACACTGGTCCTTAGATCAACAGGGATTGGCTACCAGTTAGCAAAGGAAGGTACTGAGCTTAATCATCTAATTTTCATGGATGATCTTAAGCTCTTCACAAGATCATGGGAAGAAAGTCGATTACCTTGTGCAGACTGTCCGTATCTGCAGCAAAGACATAGGTATGGAGATGGGTATTTCGAAGTGTACTGTAGCGACTATGCACAAAGGCAATCGAGTGAAAGCTACAGGTATCCAGTTGCCCAACGGCGAGAGATTTCATGATCCTGATGAGAGTAGATATAAGTACCTTGGTATATTCGAACTTATTGGCATACTTGAGACCGAGATGAGAGAGAAAGTACAGAATGTGTACTTTGATCGACTAGGAAAGGTACTGAAGTCCAAAGTTAACTCAAGGAATCTTGTATGTGCTATCAACACGTGGGCTATGCCTGTGGTTTGCTACAGCGCTGCAACCCTTGATTGGGGGCAATTGGAGCAGAAGAATTGGACAGGCAAATACGGCAGTACCAGTCGAGTACAATTTCCTCCACACTCGGGCAAATATAGATAGACTCTATATGAGCAGAAGCAGTGGTGGACGTGGGCTTGTGAGTATAGAAGACTGTGTGGCAACAGCGGAGAAGAGCTGCTGAAATTTGTCGCTGAAGCAAAGAGACTTCACAAGAACACGATTGAAGGGAAGCAAGCTTACAAAGCACGTCTGCAAAATGAAAGATTGCAGCGGTGGAAAGAAATGCCAATGCATGGGCAGTTCTTAAGGCAGACGGAGGAAGTGAGGACTGAAAGTTCGTGGATGTGGCTCAGAAGAGGAGAACTGAAAAGAGAGACTGAGAGCCCGTTGATAGCAGCTCAGGACCAGGCCCTGACAACCAACTCGGTTAAGAAGCGATTTCATTGCACAGCAGATTGCAACAAATGTCGGCTTTGCGGAAAAAAGGTTGAAAGTGTGACACATTATTGTTAGTATGTGCAGCATGCTAGCGCAACGTGAATACAAACGCCGCCATGACAAGGTGCGTTTTTATATCCAGTGGCAACTCTGCAAGTTATATCACATACCATCCAGTGACAAATGGTACCAACATCGCGCCGAGAAAGTCCTTGAGAATGAGGAAATAAGCTATTGTAGGACTTCAATGTCCAAACCGATAGAGTCATAGAACACAGACGGCCAGATATCATCCTCATTAAGAAGAAAACAAAGCAGTGCTTCATCATTGATGTGGCTATCCCAGGAGACCAAAAAAAGGAGGCCGAGAAGATTTCCAATTACTCGGAATTGAGGGCCGAAGTGGAGAGAATGTGGAGCCCTGGGAACGATACCCAAGAAACTCCTGAACTTCCTCGATCAATTGAACATCAAATATGACATTGGCACTATCCAGAAAACAGCTGTACTTGGAAGTGCCCACATTCTTTGTAAGTTCCTCTCTGTCTGAAGTCTTAGACTTAATGGAGAGTAATGACGTTCCAGTTTTTAGCATCTTAAACTGTGCAAACACAAAATAATAATAATAATAATAATAATAATAATGATGATGATGATGATGATGATAATAATGATAATGATGATGATGATGATCATAATAATAATAATAATAGTAATAATATGTTGGTATTTGTGTTGCCATGCCTGGTTATAAACTACGGTGGCCCACAGGTCTCACGATAAAATAAAAACTTACGGCGAAACAACAAAAACTCGCGGCTAAACAACAAAAGTTCATGGCAAAACAACAAAAACTTACGGCAAAACAACAAAAATTGCTGCAAAACAACAAAAACTCACTGCAAAACAACCAAAACTCGCGGCTATAGTAAACCGAAGATGTGGGGTTCGATTCTCGCTAAGAGCTATATTTGTTATTTTTCTCTTATCTCTTTCATGAGTAGCCGTGGCACGCGGCAATACAATAAAATTGAAATACTGAATTTGCCGTCGGCAAGTAGAAATTGCCCTGAGCAAATTGAATTTGCCGTGTGCAAATTGAATTTGCCGTGTGCAAATTGAATTTGCCATGTGCAAATTGAATTTGCCGTGGGCAAATTGAAATTGCCGTGAGCAAATTGAAATTGCCGTGAGACTTGTGGGCCACCGTAATAAACAGTGTAAAAATGTAAAAAGTTTTCTTCAACAAGAAAATTTTGATAATAATAATAATAATGATAATAATAATTACTAGTATCAACATTATCATCATTAATATTGTTATTAATGTCACCAAAACAAAACGTTTTAAATTTAAATTTGTTATGGCGATTCATTTAATTGTTTTTATCACAAGTTACAATTTATTAGTTAAAGAAGACTCAGCATGGTCCCTTAGTACACATTTTGCTAAAAGTAAAACTGTCTTGTTCCGTTGATGAAATTTCAACTTGAGCTAAACCACTCAGTGGTTTGGTGCGCAGGACCATCCTTAAAAAAAAGATTTGCAAGAACAAAAATGATTGTTTTGCTAGAATCGAACACGCTTCTACAAGTAAAGTTTTGCGACAACTGGTGAGGTTTTCGTAAAGTTGTTCACTGAAAACAAATGTTGCATGAAGAAATATAAAACAATGCGATAGCATGATTTAAAACTAAAAGAAAACTTTTAACTCATATTTTTTTTATTTTATTGTATCGTTTTTAGCAATGTTTGACGACGGGAAAAAAAAGCTGCACACGACCTTAGTACCCTGTTGACACCTGTGCGTAAACTTCTGGCAATTAATTGATTAAATCCGTCTAAAACTGCCGACTTTGTGACAATGTATTCTCGCTGGGAAGACAGCCACATTTGGTAATGAAGAGGTTTCACAAACATATTGGTAAAATGCACGGTTTTTACAAGCATCTTGTTACGCCAATAAATATTTCCGTTTTGGAATAATGTTATAGTATTTGCCCAGCGGGTAGTTCTTCATAAACCTTAATCCCACAAAAAGCAACCGGGTTCAATATGAATCCAGACAAAGAAAGTCCACCTGTTCTTAAAAAATACTCTTTGATTCCCCGCAGAGATACTAGATAAAATCCATTGTTCAAATTATCATTATTTTGCTTTCATCTACAAATATTTCAAATAACGCAAGAACATTTTTTTCTAAACTCTAAAGCAAGAAAGTTTTAATGGATCAAACTATCGAGGTACAACGTTATTATTTCCTTTTATAATGTTACGCCAATTGTAGAAGAGTCTCTTAAATGGTTTGTTTTTTTTATCTCTTTATTGTTTTTCCTTTGTGCTAATTAAAAATTCCTTTTGGCAACAAATTAAATCTATTGAACCGGGAGAGGAATATTAGCAGTTATTATCGCCATCCCCGTATGTAGTACATAGATTTGCCAACACATTTTCCCTGTGCGTGACCGCAGTCAACACACGATAAAACTGCACAACCATGCAGCCTATCTGCTCAGCGTTCCTACTACTTACTGTGATGGTACAGTTGAGCTCGCTTGATAAAACCCAGGTGACTTTCATGGGATCTGAGTATATCGCATACAATCTAAAGCCGAAGCCGATAGCAACTTTTCGAATTCATTTTCAGCTGAATTTCCGCACAATAAATCCAACGGGGTTGCTTTTCTATAGTCAAGGCAGTTCGGGAGATTACATGCATCTGCAACTTATTGAAGGAACTTTGAGGTGAGTAAAAAATTACAAAATTGGAAAATTTATTGAAAAGGCGTTTACTAAGTCTAGAGATGTTAGGCATCAATCACATTTTTGTCTTACCTGAAATGTAAATAAAAATATTTTTAATTCTTGTAGTAAATGTAAAATGTCGAGAATTTATATTTATACGAAACGTTGATGAAAAGGATGAAAAGTTCTGCAACTCAAGTACTCAGAAGATTTTTCAAGCTCAATTCTCTTTATACAAAGCACCTCGCGTGAAAACTTTAGAATTCAGCGAAATCTCGCTCATTAGTCAGTGTTTCTAAATGCGGTTTCCTACAAAATTATCTAAATGAAAAGTTGTCTGCGTTTTTCTAACACAAAGAATAAAAAACGCTGTTTTATAAGTTACTATGTGCAGCTTTATGCAATTAAAGTAAAATTGATGGGAATTTTCTGACGGTTGTGGTGAAGTCTGGAAAAAAATACTGGAGCTCTTGCATCAGCCAAACTTACTGCTGGCTTGCTGAAGTCTAGCATATTCCATCGGCGGAGCTCTGTGTATATACAATGATTTTATTTGCTGTAGCCTTCAAAATAACATGCAAATCTGGACAAAAACAAGAACCGTAAAGATAAAAAAAGAAAAACCAAATTTTAAATTTGGATTTTTTAACTTTTTTCTGGTTTTTCTTAGATTTTCAGCATGTTATACAAATAGTCCTTGACTTGAATGTGAATTCAACTCTTACTAATTTCATCAGTTTTAAAAGTACAATTACAAGAGAAAAACTATTCATGTACATCGAATTTAAAACATTACTTTACCGACAAACAAGAGTCAATTTTTAATTCTAAAATGTTAATTTAAACCTCATAGGAAACACTAAAGATCTTTTCTGACAAAGACCAAGTCTATGGTTAATTATGTGGTTTCAAACTTATGGAGAAGGTGTTTCGCATTCAAACATTTATGGACGGTATCAGTTACTGTTTTTCGATTGGTTTTCGGTGTGCGGTTGTTGTTTCTTATATTTAACGAATAAAACAAGATAAACGTATGCGAGGGTTTAGCATAAGAAACAACGAACTTACAAAACATGTCAGCTAAATTCACGCAGCTCTAGAACAAACAGAAGCCAAAACTAATAGACTAACAGTGAAATTAATAAAGTAATGCAAATATGTGTATATACTACGAGCAAACATTTGCACCCTATGTGGTGAAAAGCAATAAAAATAGCAAGTCCCAGCTCAATACCTCCATTTGCAATTTCCAATTGTTTTTCACAGGAATAAACCAAGATCTGGAATTCTAGGAATCTTAATTTAGAATTTAAAATGTGGTGCGTCTTTATGCACGATTTATTTGAAGCCAACATTTGACTATAGTTTGTAAAGCATGCAACAAGACAACACCTGCCTTCCTTGGGACATCCTTTTATTTCTATTGTGATTGGATTTGATGATCATAATGTTTTTAAACAACACACCAAGTGATGAATAAGGATCAAGATATATTTAGACACTGCATGTACTATCGCATCTATATCAAAACAGAAAAGTTGAGAGTTTGAGAGAAAACTTAAAAAGTGGGTTTTTGCACCTCAGATAATAACTGCTTTAACTGGTAAATTATTTTTTTGCATTAAAAAAACAAAGATGGGTGTATTACTTTTGAAATGGTTTACGATTGTAAAATTGAAACAAAAAACTGAATGGAATATATTTCTTGCAGAACTTGACAGGACACAGAAAATATAAATAATGCGTGTTGCGAATCATTGCTCGGTGTGAAAATGAACGCAAATCCAAAAAGTCCAAACAGAGATGAAACCCTCAGCTAGATGCAAAATGAATACGATACGTTAAATAATTCAATGGTTTTGATATTATTAATTTTTTCGCAAGTTAACTCCCTAGATCAATATATTATGTTGTTTCGAAGTGGCTTAGACCAGCTGCATTAATAAATGCATGATAGAAAGTAATCTAGTTTTCCGTCTTCTTTTGATTGATTGTTATTTCAGAAAGTTTGAGATAAATCAAAACTATTGGAAAAGGTTTCAAGAGATAATTATATATATGATCTTTAACGCAATTGTTATTAATGAAAGTTAGCTTCAGTTTTAAATCATACTCCAAATTAATTACGAAAATTCTTGGTCAAAAATGTGAAAATCCAGCAAAGGTAACTTTCATCTAATCTCGAACGGATGAAGACACCGGAACCATTAATGGACGATTAACCACACTATAGCCTATGGATCTCCCCTTGGTACACTCATTATGAAATTTTCACTAAAATGTGAGAAATTTTAGTCAAAACATTACTATTATGTATATGATAACTCCTCGTCATGCTTATTAATTTTTGAATAACTTACTGTGATTAAAATTTAAAAAGCAAGCTTACGGCAATGGCGACGTAAACGTAATCCTATTGTAAAGAGGCAAGGACAACGCAACCGGCAAAATACAATAGCAAACTTATTAAATACGTAAGCCTCTATTATACGTACTATGTACTTATTCTTGATTAACCTGTTATTTCGATTAAAGTTTGTGGCAAAGGCTACGTAAACGTAAGCTTACGGCAAAAACGTCTTCAAACAAAATATCATTATAATTATTGAATACAAAAGTTGTGCTGGGATATAACAAGTTACTCAAAAGCAGATTAGCGCTAACCTATAGGATTACCTTTTAACCTATAGTTTTGTTTCAAGCATTGTAGATGGTACGCATTGATCGCACTAGAAATTTGGGGTTGACAAGTTTTTTCCAAGTAAAATACTGCAGCATCTCCTAAGAATCGTAATAATTTAAATAGAGAATAAATTGTTGCTATGTTTTTTACTTAAACCACAGAGTTAAATTTAACCCACCCTCAACAGGCTAACGCACGTGATCACCAGCTACCCTTTACAGCTAATAAGCCTCTTTTTGGAGGGTTTTGTGGACAAAATCAAACAACGTTAAAGAACAAACTTTTATTTTTTTTTATTTCAACGCTAAACTTTTTACCACTTATTGCTTACATGCATGTACAAAGTTACAAGAAATGGGGAGAAACCCACGAACAATAAATTATTATTACCAGCTATTTAGCATATTAAGTTTCCCAGTCTTATTCTATGATAGTTTACAAGTTTTAAAATTTTCTGTTTTGGAATTTTTAGGTTTCATTCCTATATTGGAGGCAAACATCGCGCTCTAATGAACCTTGGAAGCAACTTATTTGATGGTCAGTGGCATTCTGTGAGTGTCGTCCAACGGGACAGGCAGACATTTTTTAAAGTTGACGATCTAAGCACAACAGACCTAGCTGTTGGTGATTTTAAGGAGCTGAAACTGGATGAATTTATTTACATAGGCGGATTAGGTTACAACACGCAGAGATATTTCCCAACGACTCGCATCTTAATGTTTAAGGGTTGTCTATCCAATGTAAAACTCAACAGAATAAATTTTCTTCAAAGAGCAAAAGAACTAAAAGTAAACTTTATCGTTGGTGGAGATGTTTTGTTTTATTGTGTTAAGGAAGATTACTCACCAGTAACGTTTATCTCCTTCTCTTCATTTGCTCGAATTGTTGTGCCAGCGTCCAGGAATGACAGAAGGAGTGCACTGACGATTCAATTTAAGTTTCGTACTTACAAAGAGGAAGGCCTTATCATATCACGACCAGCAGTTAAAATACAATTGTATGTAAAATTGAATAAAAATTCGCTCCATTTAATGGTTATCGCGGAAAACTCAAGCATTTTCCTAAGACTTGGCAAGAATCTTGCCAATGGAAACTGGCACCAAGTCATGATAAGCATTAATAGGTCAACGTTATTTTTTCAACTCAACAAGGAATTTGCTCAAGCCAAACTAACGAACAGCACTAAGGCAATAATGAACAAACTTTACGCAAAGCCAAAAATCAAACTTTATGTTGGACGCGATGACCAGCATAACGAAGCTAGTTTCATAGGATGCTTGTTACACCTTCAAATTAACAAGTACAAGATACACTCTAGGCAGTTTACACGAGCGAAATACATGCAAGGAGTGTTGAGTAACATGTGTAAAATTAGAAACTGGTGCTTTCCGAATAAATGTCAGAACAATGGAAAATGCTTGCAAGGCTTCGGCTATTTTCGTTGCAACTGCTCCAGGATCGATTTTGAGGGCTCTAAATGTGAAATATCAATTTTTAAGCACACGTGCGCTGAGTATAGAGATATAGGTTTGGCGAATGATTCACATTGCATAGTGCGGTCCTCTGAAAGGAATACAAAATCTACCTTTACTGTCTTATGTAAAATAATGGCAAAAGGACGCATGCTAACGGTTGTAAAACACTCAAAAATGAAAGAAAATGCTATCAAAGTTCAATCAGCAAGATTAACATCCAACTTGTATTCTCATTCATTTCTTTATAAGCCAAGTCTGGAACAAGTTCAAAACTTGATTGACTATAGCTTGTACTGTAAACAATCTGTTCGCTTCGACTGCCGCAGGTTGGTACAACATTATTCTACTTATTCAGGTCCATATGTAAACATTTTGATGTGGGGAAAGGGGTGCAAACGAATATTTTTGGAATTTATCACAGACATGGTGTCATTTTATCACAACTTTTATATTTTCAGAAAAGCACTAAAAATTACAAAATTTTTAGTAAAGTTTTTGTTGTAAAATTAGTTGTTTCTATTCATTACTTTTATAATTGAAGGAAGTCAGGGGGTCGAACGCACCCACTGACCTTCCTTGCGTTCGGGCCTGTAATGGAAATCATTTCACTACTATGGCGGAGGCATTTTTTTTAAATGTTTACAGATCTAGACTTTATTTCACTTTCTATTCTTGTTTACAATATCACTTACTGTTTTTTTAGATAAGGGGATAAAATATTACCAGGGAAAATTGTAATATTAATGTTAGGCAAACCAGTTACTGTTCATCAGATGCCCAAATTG
The DNA here is from genome assembly GCA_028564885.2 of Zoanthus sanctaehelenae. Taxonomy (NCBI): domain Eukaryota; kingdom Metazoa; phylum Cnidaria; class Anthozoa; order Zoantharia; family Zoanthidae; genus Zoanthus; species Zoanthus sanctaehelenae. The sequence continues at coordinate 6,420 of JAOTRI020005627.1, read as the reverse complement.
TGTGCAAATCTACAAATGGTTTTGGCTTCATTAAATTCTGTACCAATCGAAAAACAATTTAGGTGGAAAAAAACTCCTCCTTTTTAAACTCCTCAAATTCTTCTTTACCCAAGCTTTGAATCAGAAGCATTATACATATAGACCTACGATGTCAAAGTTATTTGAGCTAATTAAGATTATATATTATTACACTGGCATGTAACATGGGTGCAATAGAAAAAGGGATATCAAAACTTTCTATTCATTGTTTTACAAAAAAGCTGACTTCAGTTCTCAGTTTTCAACCTAATTTTCAGATCGTTGATGGTGCGAGCTGAATGGGTTGGGCGGGACGGCAAGAACCAGTCTTACTGGGGAAGACTTGCAATCGTTGGATCACGCGAAGTCTGTGCTTGGTCATTTCCTGATAAAAACTTGCTTCCGGTACGAACACTTCTCTTCCACACCACAGGTGAGCGAGAAAATGGAGGAGGTTCTCCTTTTCAATGATTTTTTTAACTGAAACAAAATAACAATATCTAACAGCACAGAAACCAATGCTACATTCTAGCTACCCAATGGATTGAGGTCTCGTACTAATTTGTTCCTGGGCTTTTAGGGGTTCCTGTCCCCTCCCCCTCCCCCCTTGATCATAAATTCAAGGTTTTCTATATCGTCACCATTATCATTATTGTATTTCATTAACATAATACACAATTTTGCATTTTGTCGCATTCTCTGATAGCATGGATAATCAAGGCTTCTTCAAGTTCTTGGCACATACAAGTAATGATCATTTTCCTCGGAGTATAACAAAAATTACCCTTTGCAATTTGGGCCAGAGGAATAAAAGGATGTTTCCAATGTCCCTGTTTAGAATGAACGGACGCCGAGTTTATGATCTGTAACTCATGACGCTTGCTTTACCCGAAGAACGTTTGGTCACCCTGCACTATACGTAATTTATTAATATATTTTTTAAACAATTGTATACTTATAATTATGGATCAAATTAATTGTTGTTGTTGGAGAACTGCCTGCACCTGTCCTTTTTACTTCGCACAGGCCGAAGCATTAAATGTTCTTCCTGCTGGACTACATTGTCATATTTTACAGATTGGTACAACGAGTGTCTGTCTACTCCATTCGCTAATTTTGGATACTTTTCGGCAAATACTTTTTCGCTAAAATTGTTCATAATAGATGGGAACGCTTGTTGTAGCTCTTGTTGTTACAACTTCCTATACCGTGCCCTCATTCGCGGCTTCTAAAATTAGCGTTCACGCATGCAATTGGTTGTATCTCATTGTGTTACTGGAGTAGAGAGGTGTTACACCGTAACACTGCTGGCTGTTGGGTCGCATTAAGGAAGATCACGTGGAGGTCCTTTTTGTAATGTCCCCCAAATAAAGAGATAATATATGATTATAGTAAAATGAATAAGAATGAGTAAAAATTGGACATAAAACTTTACATTTCAGGAATGGAAAATTTGGATATTCAGTTTCTAAAATTTAATTGTTAAATTAAAAATTTAGTTTAAAAAATACGGAAATTATATGATTAGATAAGCAAGTTGCTTTCCAATCAAGTTCCAAGTTCGATCTCAGCAGTTTGCAGAGATACGAATATAATTATGTGTGACCTTCCTTGACAGCTCAGCTTTCCATCCTCCCGGAGTAGGTAAATGAGTACCAGCGTCTACTGGGAGCTAACATGCGATGGATTAGTGTCCCGTCCAGGGGGAGTCAAAGACTCTTATCCGCTTAACACTACAGAAACAAGAGATAAGCTCTAGGTTCAAAATTTCTTGGAGTAAAAATAGATGAACTCGTGAACTGGAATATATTGAAGATATTATATTACCCGTAATATAACTAGATCAACATTTATTCTTTATAAGAGCAGACGTTCTCTTCCAACAGACTTTATGAAGAGCCTTTATTATTGCTTTATTTACTCCTACATCTCGTTTTGTACACTGACTTGGAAAAGAATTTATTGTCTAAGCTGAAAATTCTGACAATCTATGAAATTTTTTCGTTTGTGCAAAAAGAGGAATTTTTGTATTAATGCTTAAACAATTTATTGCCTGAAAGTATCTTCGATGATTACATTCAACCAAAAGGACATAGATATGTTACTCGCTCCAAGGTGAATTTTACATACGTAGGAGCAATATAGGTTATCGTTAATTTGATATTAAACACTCAGCCGTTAAAGTGTGGAATGAAATCCCTTTAGGTATTATAACCACTTCGTCATTTTCAATCGCTTTCTTTCATTTTGATCGATAATTTCTTGATGAATTGTTACTGCTGGAACATATTCAAATACGCATTTTCTCGTCTTCATTTATTGAACACTATAACCAATTCAGTTGCCTTTTTGCGAATTGCTTTTATTAATTTCCTTCGAGCATTTAAAATATAAAAATAGGGTAAGGTGTAGGAGCACGTTAACTCTTTTAGGATTGTTTTCTCCACCTTCTTTATTTTTTTCCTCATTTTGTCAATAAATGTAACTGAATGCTTGTAGTAAATAAATAAATTGTTAAACTGCATGCTTACGCTGTTATTTTTAGCTTGTCTTAATTACTGGTATCTATATTTTATACTTAGGTGGGCAGTCATTTTTCAATCTCAGTGCTTTGGAATGCTGGGGACAAAAGCATAAGTCAGTTTCTATACCTCGCCCACGGCTGTTAAACAGGGCTTGCGTTCTGGTTGAACCCCACCCTGTGCTAAGTTTGGCCACAGGCACTACGTTACAACCTCCTGTTTATACAATTCATGAAAATCTAAGTACCACAGCCACAAAAGTTTCTACTTTACCATTGCCATCCTGAAATGTGAAATTTCCGTGTTGCTTCTATACGATCATATATGGTAAAATGCAGACTATAAAATACAGTCAAAAATGCAATTCAAATATAGAAAATAATAACTATGTAATAGTACTCGGGTTAATTAAGGCACGGGTGAAAAATTCTCTGAGATCCCCAGCAATGATTTATGGAGTAAAAAACGCATCGAGCTCGCGAGACGCTGGATAGGCAAGCGGAAGTAAAATGTGAGACAAAACAAAAAGTAATTCCCAGGCCTAATTCGAAAAGGGCGGTTTTGACCGATGGAAACTAGTCACTACCATAGTATATAAACAAGATGGCAGACGAACAAAACAAGGAAGGTAATAGACGAAATGAAAAAAATAATTCTGTTAACCGCGACTTTGAACATTTTTTTGATGAGGTGAAAGAAAAGAACAAAGATTACAAGTACAAGGAAGGGTTGAACTTTGATAATCTTGACGAAGTAAGCAGCTTTTATAATTTTTTGCACATATAAACTTTTAGTAACAATATTTTAACTAGCAATATTAACAAGTTGGCAGATATTGAAAACAATCGATAGATATTTTTGACTGAAGCTATTTTATATTCAAGGGTATTTCTATGCTACTGATGAAGACTGATATTGTTTGTCGGATAGTTGGTGAAATTGCATGATGGCAATAAAGAATCGAACAGTCAGTGAATTTGATGACAACAAGTACTTGACATTTATCTAAACTAATCACCAACATCGACTTGTACTTACCATATCATATAGGACTGTTCTGTTTTATTAAGTGAGGCTTAGAAGTAAATATATAGAAATTAGTCATTCACAAGGTTCTCACGTGCTGGATTTATTGTCAGTAAATGAGTAATGAATGAAATACACATTTTATTTGACAATTATGGTTCCTGAAAGATTTTACTCAAGAGAGTAGAGTGACAGGAAGCAAGGATGGCCAAAGAAGATGTAGAAGTTACAACTGGAGAAGTAGAGCAAGAGTGTTGGTTTGGATAAGGAGGAGGCAACGGATTGAGTGAGATGAAGAGTGGGAGTTTGAGAGATTACTACCACAGTGGGGTAAATCCAACCACATCTACTTACGGAGATAAAACCAGATCAGAATTGTTTTGATGATGAGTTGGGAAATAGAGTTTAAATTCGAATGAATTAATATGAAATATTTTTGGGAATTTTACACAAAAAATAATTTTTTTTAAGGCTTACAGTATGCATGGTTTCCATTAGTAACCAACACCTGCCGGGTAATACCTACTGGTGTCTATTTACTTCAATTATCATACCCATGTACTTGAGGTGAATGATACTTTTAGAGATCCATAACACATATATGGTCTTTTGATAAAATGGTGAATGCTAAACATCCAGTTGAATAAAAAGATAAATAAATAAAATGAAATTATTAGTGCACATTAAACTGAAACTTAGTGACATTTTAGCTAGAAACACTAGGCAGTCTCCAATGAGTAAGACAAATGAAACTTAAGTCCACCCCTCCTGTTTACAACAAATCCTTATTTCGCACCATAACTTAATACAATATATTACAATCTATCTATATATTTAATATTTAAAACTTACTTAAAGGTGTCTTACCAGCTCTGGTATCCTGGGGTTAAATGAGGTAGCTGGTAGGCAAAAACTAATATATATAACTTAGCTGTCTGGTTGAGTCAAGGAAACATATACAAAGAGGGGGCATCGACCCTTTTCCAGATCTCCTTCACTACCTGCTCGGACCTGATGTTAAATTTCTATTGAAGGAGGCTCATTCTTTGGACACTAATTTGCATGGTGACCCATCATGCATCTTGGCCTGAACCAACAATCATGCTTGAAGAAGCCCAGTCATTCTAGGGGAAACGCTGCTAAGTTTCGGGTTAATATCAAGGAATAGTTTTACTTTATATATTGATTTATAGTGTGTTGTTTGCAAGTGGTCACTGGTGGTGTGGATTAAAATCTATGATCATCACTGCACACAGCTACGCTGAGATGTACCATGTTGGTGGATGTTAGAAACTCTTACTTTATTACATAGGGCTCCCAATACTTATATGGGTGTCCTAAACACTACAATAACAAAGATCTCAGCTGTTTTTCTTTTGCTGTCTTTTGCTTTCTGGAAAACTAACATTATTGTAATTATACTTAAATATTATGAAAACAGACCCTCAAAAGAAGCTACACGATACTGAAACAAACTGCTAATTATTTTTAGAGTTTCATAAAAAACATCCCTCCACCCCTCTGCTATTCACACATATATAGCCCCCTAATGTGTATAGCTTTAGAACTCCCGGTTAAAACTGACAAGTGTCTGCCTAATCTAGTTAAGGTACTCTAGCTTGTACTTCAAAAGTTAATGAAAACCCCACTTTGGTCTAAAAGCTAAAACCTTGCTTTTTAATTTTAAACTAGAGAACCTTAAATAAATATATTATACTAATATTTTTACATGTATAGGAACTTGAGAAAATTCCAATATTTATGAAAAATGTTCCAGAAGAAATTGACCCTGAAAAATCCCCAGCCCTTGCTGCTCTGCAGGCTATCAAGTATGAACTGGATACACCTGAAGGTTTGTATCACATCCTTATAGAGTACCGAAGTCATGACATCTCTAAAAGTTTATTAAATTTTGTGAAATCACTAATTTGGTTGCAGTATTCGAACAGATCAGGATGAAGAATGCCTCGATCCATGCCAAAATTTAGCATTTTTCAGCAATCATGGAGGAGGTTAATTACCAGAATTATGCTCCAATTACTCCATATAAATCCGGCTTATGAAATTAGCTTGGACCATAACTTTATGGTCCAAGCCATTTTTAGAAGGATTTGTATAAAGTCATTGGGCCATATCTGTGAAAATATTTCGCCCACAATTTCCGCCAACATTCGGATTTCTTGCAAGGATACATTTTTAGTCTTGCTCTCTCGGATGATTTTGACAAATCTCACAAGTTCAGAAGTTTTAATTTTTATGACATCACACTTCGCAAGTTGCATTTTGAGTATGTTCTTATGTATGTACTAAACTGTCTCTAGGCACTTTACTTTAAAATAATATTCTAATGCTTTTGGCTATCTGTCTAGACATTGCATCATTGCCATAAACACCTGTTACGTTCATTTTGAACATCCCTCTCATTAGTTACAAAGTACGTTGAAAGAGAAAAACAGACAGACTGTACATGTCAGATTTAATACGGTTTTCAAAAACAGACAACGTAACAACATCCTCTGGTACAACCCACCATACAGTAAAAACGTCAACATCAATATTGGACAGAAATTCCTCTCTTTAGTCGACAAACACTTCCCTAAAGGCAACAAACTAAGAAAAATCTTCAACCGCAACACCTTAAAAATCAGTTACAGCTGCATGAACAACACCAAACAAATCATCGACAACCACAATAAGCGCCTATTAAAATTATCCGAAAACCAGCAAAACGACAACAATGACGTCCGTAGCACCGACAACAACAAGAAAACATGTAATTGCCGACAAAAAGACGCATGCCCACTCAACGGAAATTGCCTCCAGTCTTCAGTAGTTTACCAAGCCACAGTCACCC
>JAOTRI020005524.1:0-19256 GCA_028564885.2 Zoanthus sanctaehelenae | reverse complement strand
TGAAGGACATAATGATAGTTTTAGGAAGTCGGGGGCAACTATTTAAACCTTATTACCAAAAATTCGCCCGTCATGAAATTAACGTAATTTTTACTAATTCACGTTATTATTACTACGCTGGAATTTTCTAAGCGCGTTCATTTCAAAATCTTTGATAAGTGAATCAACATTTCAGATATATATTATAACTTATGTCAGTACAGTGATCTTCGTACCTACTCAATACAAAGCAGTCACCGCAATTTCACTCATATTTACTATCACTTTTTGTGTTTGTGTACGCTTCATATTTTGGGTGGTAAAAAAAATAACAAAAGTAATTTCAATATTGTACTTTTCCAAAACAGAACAACCTTGATCCGTTTCAAGTGATTTATAAAGATGACGAGGAACTGCCGATTTTTCAGTCGGGAAAAAGAGAAAGGTATACGTTGAGAGAAGCAGTAAAGATATTAATGGGCAGTATGGACAGCGCGAAATGTACTAATACACCTCTAAGAGTGAGGGAAAACCTGTCATTTCTTATAAATCATGACACCTACAGCAACTGGGAAGACATCAAGAGTAATATGAATGGTGCATGCTGTCATGTGCTGCGTATTGGCACGTGGACTCTTGACGTTGAAGATGACGGAACCGCCGTCGAGATATTGGAGAAGAAAAAAATACCTCTTAAAAAAGAAAGTGAATTTCACATCCACATTAATTCTAAGAAAAGTAAGTTTGAATTGTGCCGAACTATTTTCTTTTTAAGAGGTAGAAGTGGCAGGATCCTGAACGACACTTGCCTACATCAGTATCACATTGACGGGGCAAATTGTGAAAAGTTGCAATTTGAGGTCGCATCACATGGGAATAGAAAACATGGTAAGAAGCCTTTTTATCCCACAAATAAGAGCACCGTGGAAGTCATGAAAAAAGAGTTATCCCACAATGCTCCTGCAGTCGCATTTAAAGAAAGTTACATCTGCTTTAAGAGCAGCATTGACAGCCAAAAATCTGGGAGAACTTCCAAGGTCTAAGCAGCAGATGTATGATCTGAAATACAAGCTGAGAAAGACTGATGAAATAGAAGAGCTGTTGTTGTATTCCAAGCAAAAGGAAGAGCTAATTATCATTGATCAGGATGTCCCAGACTTATGGGTAATTGGTAAGAAGCATATGTGTCAAGACCTGTCGCGATTCTGCACATCTGACAATTGAGCCATCCCGTTCAGCGTCCATCCGACATTTAATTTTGGCTGCTTTGAAGTAACTCCTTTCTCTTATAAGCATCTGCTACTGAAGTTAAAGAAAACCAATGACTGGCCTGTGTTCCTTGGGCCAACTGCTATTCATTATAGCAAGAACAAAACCGTATTTACGAAGATCGCAACAGCAGTCGTTTCCAGTTGCCCTAACCTTGGTGCAAAAGGAAAAAGGCTTCAAAAACAGATGGGGAGAAAGCACTCCACGATGCGCTTACGGGCTTACGATGCTTTAATTACTTCCGGCGAAATTGTAAAGATAAGCTGAACACTTTAGGAATTCGTGAGAAGGAGGAGCAAAAGTTTTTTCTTAATGATCTTTTTGGTAGCGACGAGAAAGCGATACTCGAATCCGAAAGCAAGAATAAGTTGGAGGCCACCCTGAAAGCATATTATACAGCCGCTTTTAGATGAGGAAGAGAAACACCTCACGTCCACTTCATCGCCACAGTTTTGGATCTATCATTCGAAGAACGAAAAGATGATGCGAAGGAATATGATCGCAACTGCAAGAAAGAAAGCAGGTATGCCCTCTGACAACCGGGGAAATGTTTTGCGTTGCTACACTAATCAGTCCGAGACCTTCAATAACAAGCTCATTTGCCAGAAAAAAGCAATAAGTGGAAAGGCAAAGAGCAAGAGTGATCTGACAAAACTTGAATTTGTGCGTGACGTTTGGGAAGAAGTAGACAATCAACAGCATTTGCAGTTACAATTAGCGATTTGCGGTATGAGTGACGACTATGAACTTGCACATGTAGCGGCTCATTTAGAAGTTAATCCGGATAAATGGTTTAGTTGGCCCGAAAAGAAACGAAGTGAATACACCCAAAAGTTCAACGAACTGTCCTATGAAGACATAAACAAAAAGAAGGTTATCGTCCTGAGTAATAATTTTGTGAAGAAATCAGTTACTGTTTTTCTTACAGGGCCTTTCCAAACCTCTTTTGGAGACAATAGTGTAGAAGCGGAAAAACTGCTCAACTATCCTGAATCCATTTAAAAAATGCCTTCGTTGACATCCGCTGATACCCGAACAAAATACCTTGTTGCTGCAAAGGATTGCAAACGGCGAATGCATTAAATGTACAGTTCACCGAGATCATGTGACGTATACTTGCGACTGCTACAGATATAATGGGCTGTGCAAACACATCCTGTGCGTCGCAGAAACGGTGAACATTTTAAAGGAACATCTCGAATTTTTGAAAACGTCGTCTCGTTTCAAAAAGCTTATGAAAAGTAATTTTGTCAAGCCCCAGAAGAAACCCATTGGAAAGAAAGGAAGTAGTCACAACAATCCTTGGCGACAGAGCCGTGGCAACAAAAAAAGTACCAGTCCTGACGTCTCTTCCAATCATCCGTACAGTGCCATCCATCATAACGATAAACCTCTCGTCCGCTTCCTTTCCCAAGAGGCAAGATCGATTGAAGGTAAGCAATGTAAGAAGGAGTTCCTTCGAAGGAAATTGGCTACGTGTGTGCCATTTGACATAGTTCTTGCTCACGAAGAAAATCGGATGTACCCTGATCCCAAAAATTAAGGAGCAAAGCTTCCATCGGCTAAATATACTACGAAGTTTTACTGCGTTAAGCGTTCTTGTGTTTTAAATAGGTTCCCATACTTCGACTTTTTGTACCTAGAAATTTCTGCGGATGTCAGGTCAAGGCTGAAGGATGCACACAGGAAGCTAGTACAAGAGGAGCTTGACTGTGGTGAAACATACATGAACAATTTGAATTTGAGCGGTGTCAAAATTAATTTTCGTGTGGTTTGAATTTGTTCCGCTATCGTGTTACATGCATGTATTCATGCTATTGATTTACTGCGATTGACTTACAAATTGAAAAACGTTCAACAGGTGCTGAAAAGTGTAAGTTAACATTTGACAATTATTAAAGTTAGCGGAAAAATAAGCAATAAGGGTTAAATAGTCCAGGAGATGTAACCAGAAACTATTTACTCGACAATCTGTAAGGATAACACTGGTACGCCTGGTGGTTCGTAGAACCTGTAAAACGTGTAAAATAGTTTTAGAGTTAGCGGGGCTGGCAAGTAATCATATATGATACTAACAGTGGCATTAGAATTTTGCATAAACTGTTGGATGGAAAGTGAGTAGACTATATAATAATAAAAGTGATAATAATGATAACAGTTATAATAATAAAAATAATAGTAATAATAATAATTATAATTTTGCACGCACCTTTAAAGTTGTAACTTAATTCTCAGTAGCCAATCATGAACTCTAAATAAAAGAGACACTATTACACATAGAAACTAAACTTTTGTAATAGGTTTCATAATGCATTTAGATTTTCTTTATCCATGATAAGCTCACGGGCTACGCTACCGCGCCTTGTGCTGCTTCTTACCCTGTATATAACATACAGATGTTTTTAATGCTATAATAATAACAATGATAATAACAATGATAATTAATATGATTTTTTTTGACAGTTTCCATGTTTTCCGTGCTTTCAAGAGTTCCAATACGCCAAACACCAACATGGCTGAGGTTGAGCATTCTCGAAACGCCACCCGTGGGGCCAAGAACGACACACTCGCCAGGGTTGCAGAAGACCACATCATTGAAAGTGCCCTTTTGCAGGCAAAACTTAACAGGTAAACCGTTTCTCATCATCATCATCATCATCATCATCGTCATCGTCATCGTCATCGTCATCGTCATCGTCATCGTCATCGTCATCGTCATCATCATCATCATCATCATTATCATCATCATATACAAGCCCAATAACTCCGGGAAATCAGCTTGCAATTGTATTATTACTCTTTGCAGTAGTATTAGTTTCTTTGTTACTAAATTTAAACCTGTTTTGTTTGAGTATATAGCAGCATGAATCAATTTTCTCTGTGGAAAATGCGATTCTCCCGAGACATCCGTAAACCTTACCATATACTTTATTTCCTCAGATTATAAGCGCCCTGGATAGATATCAGAAGGGGTGCACTTACTCGAGGGGGCGCTTATTGCACTTTTTGTGGTCTTCTATCATTAAAACTGGAATCATAACAGGCGAAAAAACATAATTAGATTTTGAAGACTTTTTGAGGACTATCGATTAACCTTGTTAAAATTAAATTGACTTTGTAAAGTGAACCACTTTGCTGTAAGACACGTTTTAAACCGGTACAAATCAATTTAAGGATGCCCCTTTAAAAGAAGAATTAAAAATGTCTGAAAAGGGTCTTCACAAATCTTGCTCTCCCAGACGTTGTGGCAAGTAGAAGTAGCAAATCTGATTTCCACTGCAGTTATTTTGTAAAATATACTCTACCTCTATCCTAATTGGAAAGTGGGCATAGCTCTGAAGTAACATACACTGTAGTATTTAATCGTAGTATTTGTATCGACATAGGACGTAAGCGGCAGGGATCATGAATGATTTAAAATACAGCTGCATGTCTCAGAGTCAGTAAAACAAGTGTCATTAAGAATGGCTGCAAACTAACAATGTACAGTCGCATTATAAACTTTCTAAATATTCATAAGGCCCATTAAAACTGCATAAATTAATGATAATACTAACCTCCCTCTCCATCTTCGATCCAGTCACCGACTGCCGTTGTCACAGCGATTCAGGTACCCCAGCGTTTTGTGTACCCCAGGGTACTTGAATCGCTAGCGATTCAGGTACTCCAGCGTTTTGCGTACCCCATGCACTGGAGTACGTGAATCGCTAGCGATTTCGGTACTCCAGTAACAAATACACAAAACTGCTTTTTTATTACGGCTGTCAATGATTTGACAAACTGTTTAAAAACTTAAAGAACAATCTCAGGCTGAACCTTTTAAAAATCATGTGTATGTTGAAAAAATAAAAAAATTATTTTAATAAGTCGTAATCTTGCAATAAAAAGGAGGACCTGCAATATTTCACCAGCAAACGTTCATCTCCTCTAAGTCTAACTGCTGGAAATTTCACGAAAACTCTGTCTCTGTTGGTTTTGTTATATATTACCAACGTACATTGGTTCAGAAGTAAGAAAGCTAGCACGAAATAACTGCTATTGATTTATCATTTTACCATATTTGGATGAGACTAATATATCTCGTCCTCATGGAACACTAAACGCTGCGGGACCGAAATTTACGCATCATTTTACTGAGATGGATAAAGCAAGTTTTTACGAGATCTTCGAGATATTCAAAACGGTTTATTGGGACAAAGTAAGAATACTTTTAGAAGATTATGCAAATGCTACCGCATTCAAGGTGGAAGACTTTACTTAGTCTTTCAGTATACTTTATTAAAATATCTCAAACTAACTGTCTAATGAATTTGATTCCAAACAGATTTTCAAATTGTTGACATTCGTAATAAAAAAAAGCAATTCTGTGTATTTGCTGCTGGAGTGCCGAAATCGCTAGCGTTTCACGTACCCCATCCGGTTTTCATAACAAACCGTTGTTTTGTGTTTTTTCTTTTTATTAAAATATTTGAAACTAACTGTTTCATTAATTGGACTCGAAACAAATTATCAAACCGTTGGCGTTGACATTCGTAATAAAAAAGCAGTGCAGGGTACGCAAAACGCTGGCCGGGTGCCTGAATCGCTGTGATCGTGACACCGGCCGTCACCACGAGGGACACATGGGCTCGGTAGGCACTTTAATGATCTCAGAAATGATATGATCTCGGAAATGATCTCAGAAATTATACATGATCTCAGAAATGATCTCGGGAATTTTATATGATCTCGGAAATATGATCTCGGAAATTATCTCCGAAATTATATATGATCTCAGAAATGATCTCGGAAATTTTATATGATCTCGGAAATGATCTCGGAAATTTTATATGATCTCGGAAATTATCTCCGAAATTATATATGATCTCGGAAATTATCTCCGAAATTATATATGATCTCGGAAATTATCTCCGAAATTATATATGATCTCAGATATGATCTCGGAAATTATCTCGGAAATTAAATATGATCTCAGAAATTATCTCAGAAATTATATATGATCTCAGAAATGACTCACATAATATAAACAAGCTACTCATATCCAGTCTCTAACCTTTTTATTAAGAAAAGGATTTGTCAAAAGGATAGCTTGGTAACGAGCTTGAATCAACATGGTGGAGGTTTTATAGTCTAACAGTAACAGTGTATTGATCATGGATTCGCCGGACTTTTCTTGCTTTATGCCAATAGTAATACTCTTTTTAACTTTAATTGTGTTACGTTTCACGCGGGTTAAATCAAAAGTATGGATTCCTAAAACTTCCCAAAATACAAGCACTTGTGCATCTCCCAACTGTATTCGTTGCTCTGAAAAATCATTGAGAGATAGTAAGGTATTTGATCGCAAAATTGCGCACTATTTAGCTGAGAACAAGTGTTATAACTCAACTTGTTTAGATCGCATTAAGAAAGCAGCCATTGGAGACAGTTTGGACGATATCCACGTTACTAGGCAGAAACCAACGACATTTTTTGTTCCAGGGTTGGGCTCAGTGCCGTGGTACAGAACAAACCAGATGGGTTGTGATAACTTTTTCAATAGCTTGGTTGATATTGAGAGTCTGAGAAAAGTGAAAAAAGAATTTTTGCAAGTTTTTCAACATCTTGATGAAGGATGGTTCAAAAATTCGACACCAACTGGTGGTTGGTTTGTCTTCTTTCTGTACAACCAGGGTGTTATGGTTGAAGAAAATTGTAAGAAATGCCCCTATACTGTAAAACTAATTGATGCTACAAAGTTATTTATAAAAAACTGTGCATTTGGAAATGCCCTGTTTTCAGTGCTTCAACCAGGAACAAGTATTACCCCGCACTATGGGCCAACAAATTGCCGTGTCAGGTGTCATGTTCCATTGATTGTGCCCCAAGGCTGTTGTGAAATTGATGTAGATGGAGTAAAAAGACATTGGGAAGAAGGAAAGCTGATGTTGTTTGATGATTCTTTCCTCCATGCAGCCTGGCACAATGGTTGCACCAGCATAGGACCAAGGGTGGTACTAATGTTAGACCTGTGGCATCCAGATCTTGCAGATGAAGAAAAAAAGGTTGTGACGCATTTATTTCCTTCACCAAGTTAGTTGTTAAGTATGTAATACCTAACTGCTTGTTGAATTAAGCTGGTGTGTGGGAGAATATAAACTATCTCAACACTTTAATTATCAGCATTTTAAAATTTGGACCTTTATCAGAGAAACTGTTTTATAATTGTTGCAGTGAAACACAAAGGTTTAAAAATTTGGCATTGTATTTATCTATATCTGGAGATGATTAAATCATTTTAACCGACTGCTTGTCAAGTTTGTTAAATAGCATCTCTAAGTGCATGGCTAGAACATCCTGGTAATCCTGCTTTAAACAAGTTCAGGCTGACATTTGTCATTGTTTTATTTCCCCTTTATTGTAAAGAGTTTATATTAATTATTTAAACTGTTAACCACAAATGGACCAAACACAGTGCATGTTTGCATAGATTCCGAGCCTGCTGTCTCCTGTTAGTTAAGACTGGAAACCTCACATTTTTGAGAATCTTTTCCAGACTCCCTTCAGTGCTCTCATGTTTTTTATTACTTGTGTCTGTCTTCTACCATATCATTCAGTTGAGAAACAATTCGATTATAAAATTTATTCATATGAATGATTAGGCAAGTCATAATAGAATATTTGTTTTTTCATCTATGCTTGGTTTGACAGAAAATTTATCTTACCTGGCAAGTTTCCTGGATAAACTGTGAGTCTCTAGGTTTTGCAGCAAATCTTCCAGAAAGACTTTTGATAAGTTTGCATACATTTACTATATTTTCCAGGTTTTTCATTTTGTTATCTTCTCTACAGTTGCTTTGTTTCAAATAAAAAATCCAGGTTTCTGTAAGTTGAAGGCTATGTATTCTCCAAAACAGCCTCATTTTATGATTTTAATACCTGGCCCAGTCTTCCATTCAACGTCAGAAACGCACATGTAACAGACCTTGTCAGTTTTAAGTGAGACAATATTTTTAGAATTGCATAAATGAAAGGAGAAAGTAGTCAGATATTTCTGGCAGAGTTAATATTGGTTTTGCAACTGGTTTGTAAACTGATTAGCTTAACATTTTCTTATCAAAACAGTTCAGACTCATAATTTGCAATTGTTTTCATTAGGCGACGCTCTGTTGGAAACCCTGATGGCTTTCTCCAGACAATAACTAGATTTTATATACTGATTTTCAAGTAACAAATCACAAGAAAATACCACAAGGATTGTGTAAGCACTTTTATTGAGTTACCAGCTAGGAGACAGACTGTAAAGTCAATATATATAAGAAAATTGTAATTAGTTTTAGTTAGTTGAGGATCAGCCATCTTTGCTAGCATAACACAAAAATGTATGTTTTAATCTGTCCACCCTTTGGACGAACAGAACTTAGGAGCTCATCAAAATAAAGTCAAGATCCTTGTACCAAAGCTAGTGCATGAGTTAATTTCCCCAAAAGCCAGTTCAACAACATACTAATCTCAGAGATCTTTTACCCATGACTTTAATACTTGGCCCAGTCTTCCATTCAATGTCAAAAAGGCATATACTGATCTCAGAGATCTTTTACCAATGACTTTATTACTTGGTCCAGTCTTCCATGCAGCCTCAAAAGGCCACATTTTCCATGCAATGTCATTAGTACACATACTGTCAGATTTCTTCAGAAATCTTTTACCCATGACTTTAATAATTGGCCCAGTCTTCCATGCAACTTCAGAAGGACATACTGTACTTATCAATAATCACTATACATCAGTTGAGCTGTAGCTTTGCAATTACAAGGTGTTCTGTGAAAACTCTATGCCATGAAAATGCATAAATTATTTCATCTTACATTTTGGGTACCAATAACTAAGCCATCAAAGTCAATTTTTTAAATTAAGGTAAGTTAGAAAATTCTGCCTTTTTTCTATCGTAAAGTGTTGGAATCTAAGTACTTTTTTGATTTGCAGCTAAAATTGTTTTATGATCGTGGTTTAAGAAGGTGAGGTTTTGAGCATTAGTGTCAGAATTCGAAAAACCGGAAAAAAATTGCGAACCAAGTACGCTTTTTTTAAAATAAATAAAGGAATATAATTTTTTATCTTAGACGCAGGTAGACTTCCTTCGCGGTTATTAGTGGTTTAAAAGGAAATTAAGTACAAACAAAGTACTTCCAACTGAATTTCTTTGTTTCCCACTGTGTTAAACCATAAACTAGGAATAGGCACTTTTGTACCGTTGAGCAAGAAATTGTGCCCTGCCAATTTCGCATTTAATGCAATCTATTTGATTACCTCAGGTGATGACGTGATCAATAAAATAATATATTTGAGGCATAATTGGATAAATCAAAGGTCTGTGATGTCGCTGCATAATTTCTTAAAGCGCGCGCAAACATGTATTTAAATGAATTACCCGATTCTGTCTTGTTGAAAATTTTTAAGTACCTGCCAATAAGAAAGCGTTTTCAGTTGCGCCGGGTTTGTTCAAGATGGTCCATTCTGTTATGTGACTTCAGTATATGGAGTACTATCTGTGTGGGCGACGGAAGTCTGATGCCAAGTCATATAAATGAAGATATTCTGGTAGGATGGATCCAGACGTGGGGAAATACAATTAAAGTACTAAACTTCAGAGAGATAAGATGGATTTCTGAAAAGACAATAACAGCCATTGTGAAAAACTGTCCGGATTTGCAAGGATTTAATATAGAGGGTTGCTTCCAGATTTCAGACCCAGCGCTGGTACAAATTGCTTTCCATTGCAGACGCCTCAAATCTGTGAATTTGTTCTTAACTGGTGTGACTGATGTTGGATTTGAATACCTGGTAATGAACTGTCCAGAGCTTAAAAGAATTAAATTAGGAAGTAGAGGTAAAGAATTGATTGTTTTGCTGAGACGTAAGACTTTTACTTTGGACTTATTATCCTATGTTTGTAACCCAATATCTCGATATCTAGGGCCTAAAACATATGGCTTAACATATTGGTTGTTTTTAACTTTTCCATTTTAGTTGAAAATTTGTAAAAGTGTATTTATTTGCTTTTACAAATTATGGATCTGGCTAAAAAACTTTGTCCTAGTGCTCGGTTTCTTTCACTTCTTTAAGCTCATTCTTTGCGATTTTCAATTTTTTTTGTCTTCTTTTTTTTTCTTTTACGCCTTGTGATCATATTTATTTTTGCACTTTAGTTCTTTTAAACTTGCGGTTCTTTTACTGTTATTCACATTGTTTACGTTTATCATAAAAAACTTGTAAGATTGAACTCATTCAAACCAGTAAGCGGCCACAGGCCGTATGCTCCTCATGCAGCTGGTAATCACGGGGCCGTTGTAATTCCCTTGTCCACTTTCTGGTAAATAAGCTTTTGTAAATCTTTATTATTTTAATAAAGGAATTAAAGGTGATGCGTGTGAGGTGATGCTTGTGAGGTGATGCGTGTGAGGTGATGCGTGCCATGAGGTGATGCTTGTGAGGTGATGCTTGTGTGGTGATGCGTGTGAGGTGATGCGTGTGAGGTGATGCGTGTGAGGTGATGCGTGTGAGGTGATGCGTGTGAGGTGATGCTTGTGAGGTGATGCGTGTGAGGTGATGCGTGTGAGGTGATGCGTGTGAGGTGATGCGTGTAAGGTGATGCTTGTGAGGTGATGCGTGTGAGGGTGAGACTACACTAAAAATTTAATGCGTATGTCTCACGTAGAATGCTTCTGACTTTTAATAGGTCTGCATTTGCTCAAACTGCACTCTCTTTTATTATCAACTGCTACTGCTTAAGCAGTTCTCACTCTTGTGGTTAACATTGCCGACTATCATTATTATTCCTTATATATATTTTCCATTCAAGTGAATGGTACTTTGATAAAATCAGAAACACGCTATTCAAACATCGAGAGAGAAATGCGAGAAATTTCATTATTATGCTTATGGCCGCCCTGCTGTTGTCCAAACAGATCACTTGAGGCAATTTTCGAGGAACAATTGTCAAATGTCCCACCACGTATTGCCTGAATGATGAGGCAAAGATGTACCCCTTGCCGACGCCTTATCACGTTTAAATCCATGCAAGGTTGAGACAATTACTAACATTGATGTCCAAGTGCATGAGCTACATATGAATATCAATGCTAGTCTCCAACCAGAATTATTGAGATCAGAGATGCGACTGACAAAGACACTGACATTAACTCCTTGCGAGCAGTTTGCAAGACAAGAGAGCAGAATGCCCATCACATTTAGCACCCCTACTGGAACTATAGAGGTGAACTCACCATGGTAGACGGACTAATATTAAAAAGGTAAATGAATTGTCATTCCCAAATCTCTTCAGCTCACTGCATGTTCTCAATCAGTTACACTATGGTCACCAAGGTGGAGAGAAACGCAAACTAAGAGCCAAGGGATTAGTGTTCTGGCCAACACTCTTGGATCTGATTTGTACTGTTAGAACAGCAAAACTTCAGCAAGTTTCCTCTGATAATAAAGCCGAACAATATGTAGTCGACCATTATCATTGCACATATGAAATCAATTTTTGACGCCAAAATGGCCTTATGAAACTTCACAAAACAGTACGAATTTATTCATACTATCACAAGCCCGTATTACCCTCAGGTAAATGGTTTCGTTTAGCGCAATGTTTAAACTATCAAGAATTTCCTGCAGAAATGTAAAGACTCTGGCACAGATCCCCACTTAGCAATGCCGCGTCTTCGGACATCACCTCTACACCATGACCTACCTTCCCCAGCTAAATTGCTGAATTCCCGAGTATATCAATCAAACCTGCTAGCTATCACAAAGCCAAGTCTAATACCTGTTGCAGACAAAGATATAAATGCTAAACTCCAAATGCGACAAGATCAGCAGAAGTCATGGTAGGACAACACTTCACGACCTCTCATGCAAGTCAATCCATCCACAAGACCAAGTGAGAGTCTTTGATCATCAAAGTGGATCCTGGAAACCTGGCATCGTTTGAGAGACTACCCGTGTACCCCGTTCCTTTGTGATTGACTTGGCTTGCAGTGCTACTCTCACCCGGAACGCAGACCTATTCGCCCCACCAAAGAAACGAGCATTATTACAAGCAATCACCTATTACCTACCGTGGATGTGGATACTTCATCAGCTAACAAACCTGTTCAACCACCTTTTGTTGGTAATGTTGATATATAAGTCAACCTTTTGGATCCACCAGCTGCTCCCACTCTCTGTCGTACGTTCTACCAGGGTATTTAGACCACCCCAAATGTTAAACCTCGAAATGAACTTTTCCCGGGCAAATAGACATTTAATTTTACCAAAACTGGAGACCTGAATCAGTTATCCTTAGTTGATGTTAAATATATGTTTTAAAGATATGTTACAATACAACAAGAGCAATAATAATCGTTAATATATAGAAGTTTGCAACTTGGTATAAAGTTCGAAAGAAAGTGTTCCTCGAGTTGAATGCGCAGAAAAGATTCTGAGTCAATTTTTCTGAGCATTCAACTCAAGGAACACTTTCTTTCTAATATAAATAACTTTTGTTAATCAGTTGAATTAAGTTTTATTAAACACAAGCAAGTGCTTTTTTTACTCGTTTATTGTAATAGTTATGAAATACTCAAATTTGAGAAACACTACTTATCATTGGAAATTAGACACTTTTTCTTTAGAAAAAGAGGGATGTTATACTTTGTGTTACCATTTCCTGTTTGTTTAACTCCCGGTACTAGGCCGCTATGGATTATGGGCAAATTGTAAGTATGTGATTTCTCGGTTTTAATGCAATTCACCTCTGAGCTGCAGAAAAAACAAAATGGCTTCCCATTTCTCTTCCCTTTCAAAATGTCACAAAATGTTACTCTTGTTCGGCTAGTTATTAAGCTAGCTGATAATGTGACATATACTAAAACAATTATTCATCTCAGTATCAGTGAAAGTGATAGATATTTACCTCGCCGGTCGGTAAAATCCACCATTACTCGCTTCCACTCCGATGAATAACTGATAATTATTTTGTTGCTGCTTCGCTCTGTTTTTTTTTTTTTTTAGTAATGGCTTGCTTGTAAAGTTTATTTAGTTAAAAATAACCGAATTCACGGTTCTTTTTTCTTTTTGGTTAGGTAGCTGCTACAAGATGTTACAGTCACTTTACAAACACTCCTCCAAGCTCGAACACATTTCTATTCACGACGTCATTCCGTTTGATGAAGTGGAACAAGCGGTCGATGACCTGATTATCAACAAATTAACGAAGTGTTTTTCAGGGCTGAAAACTATTGATTTTACTTGGTGTTGTTTTATATCTGACGTTGCTTTGGTTACGATATCTTATTGTTGTCCACACCTGTCTAAACTCACGGTGCGCGAATGTCACAAAATTTCAGATCGCGGCGTTGCTAGCGTTTTAAAACACTGTCCTGCGTTGAGTCATTTACAGCTTGAGCGGCTTTATAACGTGACTGATTGCTCCTTCACGGAAGGTCTAAAGGGAAAATCTCAACTAACCGAACTTTTGTTTTTGAAACTTGTTGATACAGCAATCACTGATAAAGGCATTGCGTTGCTTGCAGAAAAATGTCCAAACTTAGACTCTTTCCAAGCACTTCAGACCCTTCCGAACAATATTATGGGTCACTGTATTTTAGTTATTTCTAGAAGTTGCAAAAAACTCAGAAGATTTAAGATTATTTCGATGAAAATGACTGATAGTTTATTGTGCGAAATTGGTGAAAATTTACACGAACTGAGGCACTTGTATTTAGGAGACTGCGGTAATGTAACTCGCCTAGGTTTATTGAAAGTCATCAATAATTGTCCCTTGTTGGTAAAGCTTAATTTGAGGGAATGCCCTCATTTAGATGATGATATTCTAAGAACAATGGCAAAGCATTTAAAACATTTAAAGGAACTAGAGATATATGGCTGTCAAAATGTTACAGCAGCAGGAATAACGGAGGTGGTAACATGCGTTTCAGATTGTGTTGTTAGTATTTGACTTATAGACTTGTATGTACGTTATAATAGAGTATTTCCCCATCAGTACGTCGTGTATGACTTCCTATTACTAACAACAATAACAGTAATATAATGGCTTTATTCAGCATTTCCACAAAAAGTGGTTAAACAATACAGAATATCATGTGACCTTCCTGCATTCTGATTGGTTGACGCGCGCATGCGGATCGGTCTATCGGATGTCGATTTTCAGAAAACTCTAAAAACTCGCAAAATTACTTAAAAACAATTTTCAGGAACTTTTAGAAAATATTCAAAATCTGTTGGATAATTCCAATAATTTCCGTAGATGTAGGTATAGGATGAATTACCGGAAATAAAAAAGTCATGTAAGTTAAACTGAAAAACGATTTATTAACCTCGCTTGCATAGTATGTAAAAAATCTGCGCTCGGTCTGTTCTGTCAAGATCTCGGATTGATAATTTTCAATACAGAGCTCGCGCTTGTTTCTTCTTACTAGTACTAATTAAAGTTACCTACATAATTACATAACAATATAGAGAAGTTCATCAACATTTCAGTGTCATACTGACACCATTCTCAAGGTATAATGGTAAAATAACGCCCCGACAAACGATCCAACATTTTATGCAACATTGCAACAGGATTGTTGTACCGTGTGTTCACCGATCAATTTTGTTGCAAGCAACTCATTGCACGAAACAAAACTGAAGTTTAATCGCGCTCTACTCAGGCAACAATAGGCGCAGCAAACTTTCTTTTTTTAAAAGGCTTCTTGTTGGACGCCGTTTTGATTGTTGCAATGTTGCATGGATAAGCACGCCGCGTTATCACGAGAAATGTTGCGTGATTTTGTTGCACCGTGTGTCCACCTTCAAAAAATTTGTTGCACGCAATGTTGCATGAAATATTGCATCGTATGTCTGCGCCTTTATTCCGGTTTGTCCCAAATGGCATGCTGAGGTGTTTTTGCGTCCTGACGAAATGTAAGGACAAGTTTGATTGTTAAGTAAATGAAATGCTGTTTATTAAAAAACTCAAACCATTATTCGCGAACATTCAATCATACTTTATTCGAGCGAATGTATTCATCTAATTAGTCTCTTTTGTTTTTTTAAAAATTTGCTATTTTAGATTAAATACAAAAACTGAAATTATTTCTAATTATACCTTGAGCAGCGAAACGGCCGAAATTCACTTATTTTATAACTCGAAATCGTTATTAATTAATACATAATAATTAATAGTAATAACATTGATAATGACTAACTACATTATATATACAAAAGTGTAAATATAAAATTATCTACATTCAATACATAAAGTAGCGGTAATTTGAGTGTGGCAATGGCTCTTAGATGATATAACTTCTCAGTTCAGCCTATTTAGGATATTATCCAAAAAGCACAAGTTTGAGGCACCATTGTACTATTAATGACTTACTTTGTCATTGTGCGTTCTATTCGAAATGAATCCGCTTTCGTTTCAAGACGCATACTGTTTTTAACAGTTTTCATCTTTTTCCTCAATTAAAACTGAGGTTCGTGCACCTGTCAATGCTAGCAGTGAAAATGGAGGTTTTGACATCTGTGCTCTAAGGCAAAGTAGACAAGGCCTTTGCTAGTTATTTTGAGTTAAACCAATAATTAATGGTGGAGGATTGTTTTCAAATATTCAAGGAGAACTTCAAAGTAATACAAATGGCGTAGCGAAGAATACTTATTTCAGTTGTCATATTTTAAATTGTTGTAATTAATTGCCGTCGAGGTTGCCGAATGCTTCCAATGATGGCGTGCAGCGTGCACGTGGAAAAACCTCTGTTTTCTAGCCCCAAAGACCAGGTTCAGTTATCGCGACTCTTACCAACAGATCCCGTTGTGTAATGTAGCCTGCGATGAACTAGCGTCCCATCCCGTGATTCAATTAAAATTTACGGATTCACGAGTTCCGTTGAGCCTCTAGACCTGGAAAAAGAATTTAGAGCGAAGAGTACGATAAGCGATTGGAACTCTCCAACAATTTCACTTGATTTATTGTGCAAAAGTTCATATTTTATCTTTAAACCTTCAAAATATGATCCCTTGATATTCTTTAAATAGCCATTTCTTAATAAACTTCCCCTTAGGAATTGCGTGACCAGAGTATAGTTATTCAAAGCTGGATTGGGAAAAGATTACATTTCATATAAATAATGTTAACATTTTCCTAAAAATACGTAAAAATCCTAAATTTGCAGAAGAGTAATGACTCGTTTTTAGGATGGAAACAAGGTCATGGATTAAAACCATGCGTTAGTAAAGTGGTTATTGGAATTTGAACCCGGGTATATTTTATGGACTGGTTTGTGTGTATTTTTTTAAATGTGAGCGCGCGTGCGTCTTTCTTAATTTCCCGCTTCTGCTGAAAAAAAGAGCGGGAAATTCCGGCCGATTTAAAATCATAATGGCACCTCGACATTTCAGCACGTTATTCACTATCATCTTAGACCAATGAAAACATACTCGCCGTCTTGGAAATAATATTGAAAAATTACGATATGATAACTCGTGCAAGTCAGATAAAATGTGTAACGAGTCTGAGCGACTGCCGAAAACTCGAGGCTATAAGACAGGGAAGAGATCCTAATTTGTATACTAGCTTTCCTAGCTGATGTGGTTGTAAGTAAAATTTTCTTTTTCCAGTATAGATTAAATAACAAATATCATTTAGTTTTAGACATATTGTTTTGCAGACGGTTTTACGTTGGAAAAACAAAAATATTTAATGCATTTGCTTTAGACTGCTCAAGTACTTACGAAATTCTGATTTAAGATTTTTTAAAAGCGTTTATTCTCGATTATAGAACAAATAGATCGAGTTAACATTGCTTTAGCAATTGCTCATGTTAGAAATGTCAATGCTTTGCATTATATTATTGAAGACTGACCTCAAGGTTTAAATTTTGAGGCTTGATTTGTTTGACTCGCAAAAACTAGCCGATGTTCTTCAACAGTTTTTTTTAACATGCGAAATGATATGTTGCGTTAAACTTACCACTTCCAAGTTTAGCTCGTCTCGCACTCATCGTCTACATTCATTTTGGCAAATTTGACGAATGTACAGTCATTCTGATAAGAAGACGTTTTAGAATAAAACATCTCTCGATTCGGCATGTGGTAAATAATAGGCGCCAGAACTCCATTTTTCAAACTTAAATATATCATTCTAATTCAATTCTTTGGTAATCTAAAACGAATTGGACATTTCACAAATTATAAAACAAAAACCTGCTCACCAAGGCATTAATCAAAAATCAGGACTGATATGTTTTAAAACTGCACTTAGAAGACGAAAATTCTGTTCACATGCAATAAACTATAAATATACTGTAGGCTTGAAAACAGTTGAGATAGTAAAAGCTGCGAGGGAACTTGGAATAAGGTGGTATACTGAAACATATCACTCGGCGAAGCCACAATAATTGGTCCTCTTCAAGTTTTTAATTAAAAAAGGCATTTTGAGTCTTAAGATGTTTTTATGAGGTTTCATACTGCAAAAGTGTTGAAAAAACACGCTCACTTAATACGTATAAATATTTTCTTAGAAAAAGGAAAAGTTTCCAGAGTTTAGTTTTTTTACTTCCAGCATTATATACTTGTCAATTATAAAACCATCGCTATATCATTCCGTAGTTGTAAGATGTTTATTTTTCATACATAAAGATCCTGCAGTTTATAAATTAGTTTAAAATCGTATTGAAAAGATAGGTTTCCTTTCAACAACAAAACATCCTTGGCTTCCAACTGTGGAGAAGTCTTTCCACAGGAAAATGGGAGTTAAACAATAATGTTATAAAGAGTGCTTATAACAACCTCTGTCAGTGTTTACGCTTATAATTCCTGTTAAATTAACACAAAATCCTAAAGTTTTTCTATTTACTCTAATGATTTGAACTTTTTTGCAGTTTTATTCAAAACTGTACTTTTAAAGCATTAAGGAGTTGTTTTGTTTGTTTTATGAGTTTATTTTACCTGGTCCGCGTGGCTTGCCGACAAAAACCTCACAGTACATCATTGAAGAAATAATAGATAATAAACACAACTTGTACAATTAACAGCGGTTAGCTTAAAACTACTATTTAATGGATTTTTCATTTATAAAAGTTTTAGATTTGAACTGCCCGCATGAAATAAAAATATTGCCGCGACTCTTAAACCAGGTTTGCTTTTATCTTGTTACGATCCGACTCAAATATTTGACAACTTTTTACTGTTTTCATAACGTTTTCAAATAAAGCTGTTAGTTAAGATCTATGCTTTTTAAAGTTTAAAACCTCCAAATAGTTGTCACTCTCTCTTTCGGGAGCCGGTAACATAAACATCTGCAATTTGCACATTTAAAGTTTTTGTTTGTAAAAATCCATTAGAAAAGTGGCTTAGTAGTTAGAAATCAAACTTCGTAAATAATTAGCAAAAAATACTTTAGAATTGACAAAAGAAACCAACTGACGAAAACACAAAGTGCAGATGGAAGCATTTGTTTAACGAACTAAATAGAACGAAGAGCAGTAAAATCAAATTTGCGATTCACTCAAGGTCACTAAGAATGAAAAGTTTTAAATAAAGACTGAAATTTACTTTATTACATTAATTTTTTAACCAAAAAATAAATATCCAATGGATATTGCCGTAACTTGTTTCGCATCACTGGATTCAGCTGAAAGTGTCATCGTGTAACAGCGGCTTATACCATTTATATGAAAACGTACCTGTTTAGGCTAACTCCGGTTTTATACTAGTTACAGTAAAAAGCAAAGTATTACACTTTTTTTTTGTAATGCACCTATTAATGGTTTGCCCCAGGATGGGGGCGCCGGGCAACCCAAGGGAATTAGACTTTGTAAAGGGCACGTGGGTGGGAATTTTGACATCAATAACGGTCTCCAGGGTGGGAAGTTTGACTCGTTCGCCATCTTGAATGGTGGAAAATTGACTTACAATGGAGACCCAAGGGTGGGGAAATTGACATTGAAATCCTGAAAATGTCAAATTTCCCGTGGGTTGCC
>JAOTRI020005424.1:0-19260 GCA_028564885.2 Zoanthus sanctaehelenae | reverse complement strand
GTCACTTACGCCAACCCAACCCAAACCCACCCCCACCCCCACCCCCAAACGTAAAATTGACGTTTCTTGTGGGCAAAATAGATAAGTGAGGCTTCCCTTGGTTGAATAACGTAGCCATACAAAATTATATTCCTTTCCACCTGAGGATTCAGCAAATGCTTACTTAATTATGGCGTGCCGCGGTGACGAGGCTCATCAAGGCCCCAACAGTTGTCCACGGCCACTAACATTGAAACTCACTCTCTATTTAAGGGTTTTAATACGGGCTTAGTCGCCCTGACCCGTGGGGCGAACACAGCTATTCTTACTGAATTGCGATCCTAGCTTATCTTAGATTTCTCTTTAGTTTTTTTGTATGTTCAGTGAGCTTAATATGCTGTTCGCTATTTTACAAGTACTAAGCCTTGAATACGTCTCCTCTTTTCAGATACATGCGATCTTTCAAGGAATTACGAAAAGGAAAGAAAAACTCGTAAACTTCACTACGCCACGTAAGATTGTTTTATGAGCAATGAGTGTGATATTTTTGGTAATGGTAATTACATTGAAATTGACATAGTTTATAAGTACTTAACACAATAATTAAACAAGGTTTTTTGTTTGTTAATTGGCACAGATCCCGACCCAAATGCTGTTAAAGCTCTGCAGCTTCGCTTTGGAAAAATAATTTTGTCGTCCAACGGAACACTAGCAACAAATGCATCATGGGACGAACCTTCGTTTAACTACAGCAGCATTGCAAATTACACAGTCAGCTATGTGAATGGTTACAACAAAGAAATTCATATGACAATGGTGAGAATGATAGGATAAACATGAAATTAGACCTCACGAATAAACGAAACATAAGTTAATTTCAGCTAAAAAGATCCTGATTGGCCGTCTAGAGTTCAATCAACTTTATTGTTTAATTAGCACACAAAGTTTTAGACAAGCGAAACAGCTAACAGTTCACCATACATTTTCAGATGTACCACCAACGTGATATTAACCCTTTGAGTCCCAGTTGAATTATTAAGTTCTCCCAAGTTTGAGAGAATTTCACTTTTAATCATCAATAGTTTGCTTTGTTTAATAAATTCTCTTTTTCTGATTACCAAATGTGTTATTTTGTATTTGTAATGTAAGGAGAGTGTTGATAACTGATTGGGAGTGAAATGGTTAAGTTAAAGTAGCCGATGTTTCGACTGTTAGAGCATCTTCAACTTCGCAGCTGGCGAAACTTTCTCTGAAAAATGACTTCAAGTTCGACTTTTTTAATTGCTAAGGCGACGTACTCGAGTTTCTGGTTTGAACCCTACGGAGACATTAACGGTTCTTTTCAAAACTACTCACAAAGCAAAATCTGATAGGCTAAGTGTCTAGTAATTGTTGTGATGTTTGTTCGTCGTGACTATGTTTGTACTCAGTTCTCTTTGGAGTTAAATGATTCGGTCTCAGCTCAGCCTCGCAAATAATACTGAGATTTGCTCTCTTTTTATCAACAGAAATCACGTTATATCTACATACCAGATAGAAGATATGGAGAACGAATTCATCTGACGGTAATAATAACAATATGTTTTTTTTATCGTCATATCGAATTTTTAGTGATCCTCGTGGTAAGGTAATCCGTTGATACAACTGTCCAAGTGTCAAGCCTGCAAGGTTTTATTCTTTCAGGCTTCAGGTTCAGTAGGATTTTTAATTCACAACATAACGTTAAATAAAGTTGTATTATAACCAAAAAATGCTGCTTTTTCTTGTGCTGAAGCCAAGAAGGCTTAACTACATCTTGATAGCTTGGTGGTGTAAACAAAACCAGTTTCAATTCGACCTCCATGGACCCCTACAGTTATTCGCCATATTGTATCTGTCTTTGTTTTTCATTTAGTGTAACTATAGAAAAAATATATTTGCTTCTAGGGCCAGTACTTTGTTTTGTCAACCTTTCCCCTGACCTTCCTCACACACATATTCAAACATTTTCGAGACAGCTATGGGGATTTTTTCGAAATTTGAAATATTATGCTAAAATCAAAACTTGGGAAAATGCTATGTAGCTGAAGATAGGTTTTAGAGATGTAATATATTCCTTACAGTACAACCAGTAACAATACTACGTCATAAAACGTCCCGCAACCTTCTCCTCCAAAACAGATTTCCTGCATACGGTCTGCTAAATACTACCATAATTCACTCAATTTTCTTGCTTATTGATAGGTCACTCCGGTGTATCGACATGAATGGATTAAAGGATTGCCAGTTACAATAAACAAAACAATGCCTGGTAGGTTTCTTCGACGTGACTACAGCTCTTTTCAAGTCACACTTTCAGAATACAACTTATTGATATCACCAGCTGTTTATGGAAGTGCACTTTAGATGAACTATTTATACATATCAACATTAACGTCAAGTGAAAAAATCGTAGAACGGTTTTGCCTTTCACTCTCTTCTAAAGGTGAATGCATGCTAGTGCTATCTTGATACAAATTGAGACAGTCGCTTCATCTGGCTTATAACATGTAGTAGTGATATAAGTAAAACACAATCACCATATCTCCCCAGTGTACTCTAAGCAATGTTTTGTTCTGTATTAATTAATTGTTTGTATCGAACCATCCGTGAGCTGTACATTAATAATAGTTCCATAATTGTGAATTGTGTTTGATTTTTAAACCCACAGTTGATTTATCTGCCAAGCTTACAAAGATTTAACATAACTTTTCAAATACTTCAGCCTTTCCTGTCTGTTTAAAGTACATTTTCCAACTCCATATGAACTTGTGCTTAACATAAGTTTTAATCTAATTTCCTTGGAATATCCAAGTCATCAACTTTGATCCTAATGGAAGCCTGAACCTGAGCTAATAACTAGAAGTGTATTTGTAACTGATCCTCTATCCATTTCTCCAGCTATATTTTATTAGTTATTTAACTTGTGAACTACTGTACTGCTCTCTTTTGGGACTGAATTCGCTATTTATAAACACTAGATACATCTTTGAGTAACCTGTTCTAAGATTATAATTCTATTTTTTCTAGTTCCAAGCAAGAGCAATCTGAGTGTTACAGCAGTGGAAGTTTTGAGAAACAAAGATTATATTAATTTCGGTTGCTATTACAATGCAACTTTCAAGTGGAGGACACCTGTCTTCATATCTGATCGACTACTAAACTACAATGTTACGGTTGGAAGCAAAGCAACAAATATCAATGTACGAGCTTCAAATTTATCTTCTGAAAATAGCTTTTTAGGACTGTCAAACCAAATGAAACATGTTTCATATAAAATAACACTATAATGCAACTTAATTTGAACTGACAAATTTTCTTGGAAATTGGCACAGGACCAAGAATTGACCGTGGAAAACATTAGAATAACAAAGAAGATCTCAATTCAGGTATTGATTTTATAATTACGACGTACTAA
Organism: Zoanthus sanctaehelenae; assembly: GCA_028564885.2. Taxonomy (NCBI): domain Eukaryota; kingdom Metazoa; phylum Cnidaria; class Anthozoa; order Zoantharia; family Zoanthidae; genus Zoanthus; species Zoanthus sanctaehelenae. The sequence continues at coordinate 15,845 of JAOTRI020005424.1, read as the reverse complement.
ACCTATATCACATTCACCGAATAAAATTTTAAAATGCATATCCGGAAAACTGGTTGACTTAAATTTTGATACTCCCTCTGCATTGGATCGGCTAAGCTTGTTAGTGAGGTAGTTGATTCATTTTCGGTCATCGTTTTGCCAAGTAGTCTATTCATTAATAAGAGTCGAATTATAATTTTCTTTAAGTCTTTGCATTTTATTATCTATCTCGGTTAGTATAGACGGGGCTGGCACAATAAACATATGAAAAGTTTTAGTCACTTTTATTAAAAGAAACAATTTTGCAAAAATGAAAAAAATTGATCATTTTCATGAATAACTTATAAGTATAAAAAAAAGATGAAATATGAGAATAAAAAGCAAAGTGCGAAAATTGTTCACTTCAATGAATTGAGGACCGTGTGAATCTTTTTATTAGGTCACACCAATATTTGACAATCCATTTTTGTCTGGCACCACGACCATCGTTCCAGCAGAAGCCCCAATGATAACAGGTTTGTAAAAATTTTAAACTGGAAGGCAGCTTGCATTGTTTATATATGTTTTTCCGGGCCATTTTCAACTGCAGAAGCCCCCAGATTGGCATAAAGCTAGAATGGTGGGTCGAGGCAATCTTCTGAAAGAACCCAGAAGAGAGAAGTGAATTCATGCTGATTGAACCGCTAAATTAACATGCAGCGAAATATGGCCGTTCTGTGGAGAGAATCTTGCACCTATTAAGGGATTTTAGATGAGTTGTGACTTGAAAAAAGTGCAGCGAGCACAGAAGATTGTCAGTAGGTGTGGGTGACACGACGCATAAAATAACGGTATGAACTGAAGATGGGCAGTAATCTCGTACACAGAAATCTCACTAAAAAGTGAGAGATCTGGGTAAGAGATTACATGGGTAGAACTCCATGGTGCCGCAATGGTTGAATTACCCAGAATTCCTTTCGGACCCAAACACGGAAATTTTTGATGAACAAAACCTGCTCAATTTATTTGGCTGTAGATTCTCCAACTGTGGGTGAAAGGTTCGTTGCAAATGAACACAAACTGTTGTCATTTAACATTATCGTGACTGTAGACTTTTTGTTTTTGAAACATTTTTTCCATGCAAAAAACGAAGACAAACGTTGAAAACCGCATTTCTTGTTTTGCTACAGAAAACATTATAAAATTCCTTCAAATCGGAGTTTTTTTTGTTGCTGCATGGGATGTAGTATTTTCAGGTATTTATAAATGGTGACAATCGTCTCATTGAAGTCCTGCCTCTTGACTTGAGGTCGTGGCATAATTGAATGTTAGGATACCTTTGGGCATCATTTTTACAGCTGCGTTTGCCAAGGAGTTAGGAACTTTGATCAATTCTTTTTTTGGGGAACCAAAAAGGACGTTACATCCATTGTGTTTTGTTTGATACATAGCCGCTACATCTATTATCTTTAGTGTTTCTTGTAGCTGCGCGATACCTCTCTTTAGGATTGTTTAACATACATTACTTGAGTAGCTGAAATAGTAAGCTCTTAGCATTATACCAAGACTTTTGAAAACGAGATGATGGCTAATGAATGAGATAATCCAATTTCGTGCTACATTTTTAAGCATTCTAAACTGTCTCCCATTGAGTAAGTCAGTGTTCCCATGGACATCTCTCAGATGGCGACCAATGGTAGACTAACGATGATCAGCAATGCGTTGAAACAGATGGCGCGTCGTATAACCGACGTGATTTCAATCGCAGAAATTACACTTAAAACAATAAACAACGCTATGCTGATTTACGGTACGTGGCTTGATTACATTAAGCTTTAGATCCTGCTCAAGTTTCTTGCTAGTGTAGATTGGTTGTACATCAATGCCGAGTTTTAAACTGAGATCGCGTATTTGCCTTTTGACCTTGTTCGCTGATCCTTGAATGGAATACTTACTCTTAAAGTTTCATCAGAAAATGTAGCACGAAATGGGATTGTCTCGTTTTTGAAACGTTGTACATAAGACCAATAACCCCCAATTTAAATACCCAGAGTGACTCTATTAGGACCAAACTCTTTGTTTAACTTTCAATGCCTTTCATTTTATTCATCACTAAATACATTCTGTTTTATTATTCTATTTTTCACTTGATAATGACGTTTTGGAAACGTCAAAACGTCGTGCCATGTTTTATAATATTTCATCGCAGATTTTTTTTAACAAACGTTTTACCAAATCTTTACCTATTCGGGTGATGACAATGATGGTGGTAATAATGATGATGGTAATGATGATGGCGATGATAATGATGATGGTAATGATAATGGCGATGGTAATGGCGATGGTAATAGTGATGGTGGTTAGGATGATGATGAGAATTATAATGGTAATGATGATGATGATGATAGTAATGATGATGATGATAATGATGATGATGGTAATGATGATGATGGTAATTATGATGATGGTAATTATGATGATGGTGATGATGATGATGATGACGACGACGGCGATGATGATGATGATGATGGTGGTGATGATGATGATGGTGGTGATGATGATGATGATGACGACGATGATGATGATGATGATAAGGAGAAGGATGATGATGATGATGACAATAATAAGGAGAAAGATGATGATTGCAAGATTGATAATGAGGATGATAGTGAAAATAATGATGATGATGATGATGATGATGATGATGATAAATAAATAGACTATGTTAATGTTGTTCATTTTACTTTATTGTTTTGCAGAAAAAGAAGCGGAAAAATTTCTTACTGTACGAAATCTAAAATTAAATTCATCGCTACTGCATAAAACAAAAGTATTTAATATCTCCTGGAGTCGTCCACTCGGACGCTGTAGTGCTGTTATCAAGTACATCGTAAAGTATCAAATCCTTGATGCAAGAGAAAAAACAAGGACAAGCAAATTAGTATGTTCAGGACTTCTTTATTTACTCAACTTATAGTTACTATTCATGAATAGTGTAAAACTCTTTCTTGGCTTTTATTTATGGTGCAATTGGAACGGTTTACAAAAGAAACGGCTTGAATAAGATTGATTTTCCATAGAGCTACAATTAGTGGGCAATACTTTGGTAGTGATGGGTACTCTGATGGCATTCATAAATCAATGGCGGTTGACTACAAAAGGGATAATGATCCATTTTGTTTTTAACATTTGGTAGTATTTCATGTCCAAGCTCAGTACTTTTAGAAAAAGAGACGAGGAAATTAACAGCAACGTTTTACAGTATTTATGGTTTATAACTTGATAATCTGTTTCATAAAAGTAAGATAGATCATAAACATAAATACAGACAGGCAGGCGGACATTTTGATGTTTTTTTCAGTTTCTAAGTATTGTTTTTATTTGGTTTTAGGACACCGCATCTCCGGCAGTGAAGCTTAACTTAACTCTTGACCAACTGCTGACTACATTTGAGGTAAGTATCAATTGTTGATGATGAATTCGTTGACTTGCTCAACTCGAATTGAGGATAACAGCGATGTATTTCATGATGCTCAGTGATGTAAATAAATGCAGCCTTGTTGCAATGGAAGAGTGTTTATGATACTGAGCAGGTAGCGAACCTAGATTTTGGCCATGTTGCTCATCAATGGGTTGGATCCTTCCTAGAGTCTTATTTTACTAATATAAATTGGTACCTATGCAGCTAAATCAACTACAACAATTTCAATAAAATCTCTCACAACTGGTTACTTCACAATAGTCTGGGCATAAGACAAGTACAAGCCATTGACAGTATTTACTCAAACTAGTTGTTGATTTTTCTGATGTTCTCTACAGGTCACACCAGTGTTTTCTGATGAAATATTTCGTGGTGTTTCGAGGCGACTAAACTTTCGAGACGAGAGGCCAGTACGACAAACAAAATTAGGTACTTTTGGAATTATTATTTGCATAGGAATTTATATTGGGATTAATTAGTATTAGTATTTAAACTGAAATTTGGCTTCCTGTTGGTATCAGTACTTCGATTATTAGTATTTAAATTAGAGTTTGGGTTGGTGCTCGCATTGGAACTGGAATAAGTATTAGATTGAAATTTAGGCTGGTAATAGTACTGGGATTAGTATTTAGATAGAGTTTTGTATGTTGCTGGTATTGGTAAATGGTGTAGTATTTGGATTGGAATCTTGGATTGTATATATTTGTGTTGATACTTGGATTAGTATTTATCACGAATTGGAATTTCCTTTTGTGCTAGTACCGTTTTGTTAAATTGAATATTGTGTTGGTAGTGGCATTATGATTAAATTTCGACCTGAAATATAGTTTGGTATTGGAATTGGCATTCAATATAGTATTTTGGTTATAATTTGGTTTGTATCAATTGGTATTAGTACTTAGATTAGTATATGGATTGGAAATTGTGTTGTCGATAGTTTCATTGATATTTCGCTTAGCTACATGGTTGGTACAACCAGATCTCTCCCTTTCGAGTACAAGGTCTCTTGTTCGATCCCAGTTCTTCCGAGATTCAATCATTTTCTGTCCAGGTTTAGATAAGTGAGTACCAGTATTTCGTGGAAACCAGCCTGCAATTGGGCTATTGTCCATTCCAAAGGGAGTAAAAGACTTTAAACCGCTTAATACTATAAAATATGGAGCTACGCACTTACTCCACGGGCCACTTGGCTCGAAATGGATTTAGAGTTTGGTAAGTTTGTACTTCGATGATATGTTGGTATTGGTACCATAGGGTACCAATGGTATGGTATTAGTACCATAGGGTAATTGGCATTGGGATCTGAGTGGTTGCCAGCCATAGTGCTATTGTTGATATTTATCATTTTTGTTGCAAGTGTGCTGTTGATACTGGATTTGTTATCAATATTGCAAGGTGTATGATTTTGTATTTGTTGTTAATATTGCTATTAATCTGTTATACGAATATTATAAAACCAGATGGCGGCTCGGAGTACAATTTTAACACTACAAAGATTGCTGTGTTAACTGCTGGAGTTGCACTACTGATGCTGATAGTCGCTGTTGTACTCATTGTATGGATCCCTCTCTTAAGGGAAAAGAAACGAAAACGAGCAAGAGCAAATTTCGTTCAGTAAGGAATCAAATCATTCGTTATTTTATATGTCTCGTACACTAGCTATATAACATATTTTATATGTCTCGTACACTAGCTATGTTATAATATAACATATTTTATATGTCTCATATACTAGCTGTATAACATATTTTCAATCATGGTTTGTCATATGCAAAATAATTATTCGGAAACTTGATAAATAATATGAATTTTATGATAGATGCAAACGTAATATGACAAGAATATCGCTAATGTGGTAAATTGCGGTATTTTTTTTTTGCGTAGCAGAACTTCTCCCGGATGGGACACTATATATAATTTATCGCGGGATAGCTCCGTCGGATGGTGCTACTCAATAACCTACTCTGAAATGTTGGATTTGGCCGAGTTAGCTTTGAAGGAAAAGGTTTTACAAAAATATTCAAATCTCGACATAGATTCAAGATTCTTTTAACAAATTGACAATTAAAAATTTGATTTACAAAAAAGTATATAATGACTGAAGCTATAATTAAAATTTTAATAATTTAATATAACCAAGATAAACGTTATCTGAAATAACTTAGCGTTAATCGAGTCAGATAACTTTCATCGAATACGCACTGTATTTTTCATGAACTCTTATCGAACGGTTGTATTTTCTCTACAAATTTCGAGCACGGTATTAAATAGTAACCCTGTCATTTGCATGTAATAAGGTATTACGTTGTTATTATGAGTTTGCTGAAAAGTATATACACGAATTCCTAAAAATCCAAAATAAAATAAATAGATGTTGTTTTTCAAAGAGTGAATGTTGTACTAAGTTTGGTCTCATTTCCAGGGAATATGGTTTTATCATGGATGAGTGGGAAGTGGATGAAGATCAGCTGCAAATTCAAGAGGAAATTGGTGAAGGAGCTTTTGGAAAGGTCTACAAAGGATTCCTAAAAACTATCCCTGAACCTGTGAATAAGGTCGCTCCGTTTAGAAGCATTATAAAGCGTGCGGCTAGTGAATCAGAGAAAGGAGTTACCGTGGCTGTCAAGAGATTACACAGTGAGTTATAAACTTTTTGATTAAATTAATTACGTTATCTCATAGTGCTCACTGCTCTGGAACACTCCTGGAATTTTGAAATTTATTTTCTTCCAGGAGCCTGGAAAAACGTAATTTCTCTGTTTTCCTGGGAAACGCCTCGAGTTTTGTGGAAATATTTTCATCAGTTTTTAAAACAAGCCAAAACGTACAGAATCATCTGATTTATGATTGTTCTTTTTTATTTTATGTAGACTCGATTTCAGTTGCTGCTGCTGTTGCAGAAATTACTTGATATTGTTTGTTTTTGCCAAGCTCCAAACGCAAAGATTTAGTTTGATTACAAATAAAAATAGATATAATGTTTATAGCAATATTTATATATTGTTTGACAGATACAAAGAAAATGTATGTGAATGAGTATTTATCAGCAAGTTTACTGTCTACTGACATTATTGCATGTTGCTTTAAGATATGGCCCAGCTGTCATTGGATGTAGGAGGTGTGGAAAGCAGCGAACAATGGCGAGATTTTCTCAACGAGATCCAGCTGATGAAAAGCGTAGGATATCACACAAACATTGTGAATATGATGGGTTGTTGTACATCTACAGAGCCTATGTTCCTCATTGTTGAATATGTACCGAATGGAGACTTGCTGCATTACTTGAGGAAAAGAAGAGGACAAGTGAGTAATAATTTGATGGATCCGTATTAAGGATCAGAATTACTATTATAGTATCAAAGAGACAATACCCTGATGAAACTGCCCTTTTTACGCCTTAGATGCGCAATTACTTGGTGGATGATTCACAAGAAAAACCTTTTAGATCAACGTACGTAGAAACACTCCACGCCTCCCATTACCACAACCAAAATCTGAAGGTACGTTCGGCAAACTGTTATTCTGGTAAATGTACATGTAACTTTCTGCTGTTGGGAGGCATCAATACCCAAGATACAAAAGTTTATCAATATGGAGAAAGGCTCGAAACTCGCTATTATTGGTATTAGCCGAGTAACAAAATTTGCAATTTTTTCCCCTCTGGGTTTGGGTAAACTATCATCTCATGATTTCTGCTTTCCAACCACAATGTTCCCAGTTCGATTTCGACACTTTGCCGAGATTCGAATATTTGTGTGATTTTCTTTTCTGCCTAAGCCAACTCAGCTTTCCATCCTTCCGGGGTAGGTAAATGAGTACCAGCGTCTCAATCTGCAATGGATTAGTGTCCCGTCCAGGGGGGGCAGTCAAAGACTCTCATCCGCTTAACACTACAGAAACCGGGGATAAGCGCTGGCCCCATGGGCCACTAGGCTCGTATAAGAATTTAGCTGTATTGTAGCGTATTTCATACTTCAGACTGTAATGTGAAAATACATTTTGTTAATGAAACTGAAGCATGCGTAGCAAGTGTTTCTGTTGGGTTTTGGCCAGATTTTCTATTCTGAGCGCGCAAAACTTAGGGCGAGAGCAAAACAGCGAGAGAAGTGGGGTGGGGAAGGGAGTGAAGGAAACGCTTGCGGACAAAGCCCCGAAGTTCGGAAACCTGATTGGTGCGGTTTGGGTGTCTTTATTTTCAAGTGTCAATCATAGTTCACAGTGCTTTGATTTTTTTTTGAAAAACCAAAGTGAAGGATAATTCGAGGAAAACTTTAGAAAAGCCTAAAATTATTTAGCCAGGCTGGGGTTAATTTTCAAGTAGCAAAGGATTAAAGTTCGTCTGTTAAGGAGCTGTTTACAAAGGCTGATTTACTCGCTGTGCTTCCTACATGCACAGGCTTCGGGAAAAGTTTGATTTCTTAATTTCATTTGCTTATCAGAGAAAATTGCAAGTTATATTAGTTTTAAAATAAATGTCTGCTGAAAAGTAATAAGTGAAGGAAGCCAAATCAATGGACGTTTCCGCTGCTTCGCTGTTAAACTGCAATTGCCTCATTAAAAATGTCCGGGAGCGAAATAAACATCTGGTCTTCGATTCGATTCAGCTGAGAAGCTCTTGTAAGTCAAAAGTTTTGGGAGGCTATGGAGCGGAAAGCAACCGCACTTCACGACAATATCTGTCATTTTTGTTAACTGCAACTGGTCAAACACTTTGGAAACCTGGACTGGAAAAGGGTGAAGATTATTGCCAATGTAGGAAACTAACACGTTTTGATTCGACCCCTCTGCCGTCGCTAAGAGGAAGGGACATTTGATTTGTCAATCCAGCGATCTGTCAAGTGGGTAGTCTCCAAAATCCCAGGTTTTGTCTGCAAGCATTTCGTTTCTTCCTTTCCTCCACACCCTCCTTTTGCTTTTTTAACGGAAGCGCTTGCTATTCAGGCTAATAAAACTGAAATATTTTGCGCTTGTTTTGTTTAACAGCCGAAGTTTGGCGATGTCAACGCTACTTATGTGAATGACATGGCAAGGCATTACACAAATGCCGCTGAAATCGTTGCTTTCCGAAAGAACAACGAAATTGAGATCCAGTTGAAGCTAGAATCTGAAATTAACGCAGAACTTGCCGAAAATGACGAACTTACACCTGGCGATTTGCTGGCATTTGCCTGGCAGGTCTCAAAGGGAATGGTGAGTTTTCAACCAACATACTATATATACAAGGTTATTAGCTTTAACTGAATCATATGAAAGTTAATAGCGTTGGTAATACAGTTAACTTTCAGAATTTAGTGCTCTTTTACCTACACATATATAAATCGGTCACACGTGTTAGCCAAATGGGCAAATAACTTGATATCTGGCCCTTTGGCCAGGTTAATACCGGGTTTTAACCCTTAAATCTACCATAGAAATATTGAATTAGCAGGCATGAACTGACAGTGATTCATTTTGCCCTGCGTACTGCGTAATTTACGCATTGCATTCATTAAATGCCCATTATTTTCTGCCGAGCACGTCCCGAGTACGCATACCCCTTCGGCATCTGAACCGGCCAAAACCGGCCAGTGAAAAATGTTCCGTTTTCTCTGAACCGGTTAAAACCGACCAGTGAAAAATGTTCCGTTTTTCCTGAACCGGTTAAAACCGACCAACCAAAACATGCTCCAATTTATTGCTTCTCACCGCCCCCCTCTAGTTTTTCATTTGTTCCCATTGTTTTTTTTCTTTTAGAACAATAAACAGCCAATCAAAATACACAAACTGAGCATATGATTTTGTTAACACGAGGGAGATAATGAGAGTTGAAATTTGATTTGTTTGTGATCGTAAATTCAAGATGGCGATGGCGCACACTGGCCTGGTTGTTGAAAATTATGTTGGAGTTAAAGGAGGATATTGACTAATTTTCAATGAAAATCAATCGAAAACTTTTTCTCAGATAACAAATTTATAGAAGAAAAGAAACGGCGAAATCAACCACGAAGATATAAATTGACGTTTGTTTGAAAGTGTCAATATTATTTTTCAGTTTGGTCAATTTATCTCAGAATTTCAAGGTGAAACTTCAAATATATATTGCAATGTATTTATTTATTTATTTATTTATTTAAAAAGAGAAAATGTTATTTGAGACAAAATAAGCGAACAAGCCGTTTTTAAAACAAGAATGAACAAGAATAACACTTCTGAAAAACTGGGGTTGCTACAGAAACTGTGCTTTTCTTTTTATTATGGACTAATGTGACATCACACAGAGTGACAGTTAATGTTCTGTTTTACAGTTTGTAACTTGTTTAAAAAAATCAATTCAAATGATTGATTTCCTGACGTTTTTTCATAAGGAGCGAAAGTTGGGAGTACTACCATTTCATTTCTACGTAAGGAGGGAAGTTGGGTAGCACCATTCTATAGTAGGGGTTGTGACTATTTCTTATCAGGAAGCTAAGGGTGTGTGCATAAATTATTTTCCCCAAAAAATAATGATCAAGGCAGCTGTTTTTCTCTCCAGGAATATTTGGCCAGGAAAGGATTTGTTCACCGTGATATAGCAGCAAGGAACATTCTTGTTGGGGAAAACAAGATAGCCAAAGTTGCTGATTTTGGATTAACGCGTTATGTGTATGAGGACAAAGAGTACACTGCAAAGAAGAGCCGCAAGTTGCCGTTGAAGTGGATGGCAGTGGAGGCGTTGTTTGACCAAGTGTTTACAACGAAAAGTGATGTGTAAGTATTTCAAGAGTTTACACTCGATAAACAGGTTTAGGCCCTAAACAATGGACTCGAGAATTGCCTCCTTGTAGCTTGTGGTGTAAAAAATTTTAGTCAAGTCTTTGCAATTTGTATCTTTAATATTAGACTTAAACAGCAGACAAATAGGAGACATTACTAATATTGACATGTATTCGCCAAAGAGGATGTGAATATCACCCAGATATTCATGCATGTCATGCATACAACAAAAGAACATAAAGAGAGAATTCCATACACATTGCTATGCAAACTAGCAAAGAAAACCAAATTTTGGACATCGAAAAAAGTAACTTGAAGAAATGAATTTTTAGGAATACAACTCACAAAGTTTCTTATAGTTGTGAAATAAAAACCATTTTGTAGACAAGTGTGCAAAAATTGTAGCTTGACCTGAAATTGAGATCTAGAATTTCGTTGCTGGACAACAATTTTACTGCGTCACACAAGTATAGAAGGCGAATCGACTTACATTTTCTAAATCGTATAAAGTTTCTGATTTTTTTCTTTGCTAAACAGGTGGGCCTACGGTATTCTTCTCTGGGAATTGGTCACTCTTGGTAAGTGATAACTAAAACCGATTAGTATCAATGAGGCTATAAGGTGTCAGACACTCAGCAATCCACAATTGTATGCATTCCCAATGGATATTCCCACTTTTAAAATGGATTTTAGCTAGATGGCAACAAGTCAAACTCTCCAAACGCAAAACGCTTTGTTTTGGAAAAAGCCTATAAGTCTATTTTTGGCCCGTCAACGCAAGCAAACATTTGTTTGTTTTTGTTTGGTGGTGTTTGCCCGTAGAGTCTACACTACAAGAGACAATGACAAACAATGTTTGATGGTGTTTGCTGCAGAATTTGGCGGGAAAAATTAATTAACTTTTAGAAATACAGTGGAACCCCGGCATACGACCACCACGTTAATACGACCACCTCTTTATTACGACCACTTTTTTGTGGCCCGAACAAGACAAAAGCCCACACGTTCCCTTATTTGAAAACACCGTTAATACGACCACCCCGTTAATACGACCAAATTTCCATGGCCCGCACTTGGTCGTATTAACGGGGTTCCACTGTAATGGCTTCTTTTAAAAAGAAGCTCTGTGCAGCTGCAGTAGGTGTAACTTTTGGTATTTTTGGTAAAGAGAAGAAAACGGGAGCTGTCGTACAGAAAAGATAAAGCGTCCCTGGACAAAGCCATGGATCTTGACAAATAGGAGACCTATCATATTATGTCAAATGGAAACATTTCCCTTTGACTTTTGTTTGGAAAACGTTGATGAAACACTAGGAGAAACATTACTTTTTTTTATTTAGAATTCAAAAACTGTATATATTTTTAAATCTGAAAAAAGCCGCAAATTTAGTTTCAAGTCTATTCCTTATATTTTTATCAATTTTTAACAAGATCAGATACAACGATTTTTCACTAATTTTACAGAAATGTCCAATATGTTTGTCCTCGTTATAACATTTTAGACAGTGCCTATCGTTTCCAGAGCTGCCTTTCGTTTGTCTTTGCATTCCTTTATTTTTAAGTAATATACAAACAGGGATACTTCTCATATTCCTCTACCAGCAGTTCTGTATTCACAAAATCCCATATTATTACTGGAAGGTGCCATTTTAAAGATCATGTGATGCATTCATCACATGATAAAAGGACAGCTTCTGATTGGTCAGTATTTTCATACACCTCGAAACAGAACAAGATGAACATGTGTGATGTTTGCTTGTGTTTTCTCACTGGTTGTTTGCAAACTGCAGCAAACAGTATCTGGTGGTGTTTTCAAACAAATGTTTGCTAGTGTAGACGGGCCTTTACTCGCAAACTAAAATACTATTTTTTCTAACTAGAAAAACCAAAAGGTGATGAAGTGTACTCAAAATATTGGCATATAGAAAGGGGAAAGCTAGTACATTGTAGAAATAGTGCCGAAATATATGGGATTGTTTGTACTAAAGAGTTCTATAGCCGTGGCCAAACGCTAAATCCTTTACAGGCCAAGTGGCTCATAGAGGCGGTTCATTTTTTCCTGTTAGCGGATGAGAGTTTTTGACTCCTTCTGTTGGGGAAACTTATCGAACACAAGTTAACACGCAGAAGAAACCGGTACTCATTTAGCTTCCCAGGAAGGATGCAAAACTTGATTAACGTAGAAAGAAAAGAAATTAACTCAAATATTCAAATCTCGACAAACCTGTGTCCGATTCACAGGCTGTGAATCGAACTGCGAACAGAGATCTTAACAATTACACCCAGCTCGCTGCGTTTGTATTGAATGTTAATGTTCCCATATGAGAAATGATCGTGGTTAACACGAGTTTCATTAGTTTAATCACTCTTTTTTGTTTAATTTAATTTATTTAAGCAACATTAATATGTACAGAACGAAGAGCAATTACGTTTTATGCAACTTGAATTTACATTAGTGTATATTGATAAATATGTAAATTGTGTTTATTATTTATTGAATTCATGTTTATAGGGGGAACACCTTATCCAACAATCGACAACAGAGATCTCCTTAGTCTCTTGAAAGATGGCTATCGTATGGAGAAACCAGAAGTCTGCAACGAAGAATTGTAAGAAAACTACGTTTTAGTTTATTGGAATAATCAGAACTTTATTCCGAAATCATTTTCTGAAAACGCAAACAATATTTTTGTGTTGAAGGTTAAATGACATTTTTCACCATTTCTGAAAATAAAATGTTTGCACCAATATAACTTACATTTCTGCCGTAGTGGTAGGCAGGCAGTCGTTTTTTATAAAAAGATTGGGCTTTGCTGGTTACATATATTCTAAACCAATTTTAAAAGCAGTGTGAGCAGTGTTTATTGATTTTACTTAAAGTTCTCTAAGCTACCCGAGTGACTCCTTCGTCAGAACGCCTACAATTTGTTAGAGTTTGCTGACATCCATTTATTGCATATCCCCTTTTTTATATAAATTGTATATTAACTAATCTCTTTATTTACTTGTTTAGATATATATTTTCAAGTATATTTTGTTTTCTTGCGAAAGTTTGACCGAGAAAGTATTTAGGTTTAAAAAAAGGTTCATATTTCTCAAAGCTACTAATAGTTCGAAGTTTCCTCAGCCGTAATTTCGTCTCACAGCTGCGGCTTATTCGCAAAGAAACCCGATTAACGATAAACATTTTAATGTGCATCTTTATTTTTGGTCAGCTTGCTTATTGCAAACTACCATGATGTTTTTGTCAAACAATCCGAGTTATGATACTCGGAAATCTGTTCCTTAAGTCTCGTGTTTACTTTAAACATATCTACGTCTCGCTATATTGAGAATCTTCCTTCCAAATTAAACATTACAGTACAATATCCTCGTCAGAAAGTTTCATATGCTTACTTTATGTTTAAAAACAAGCTCACCATCCAAACTTGACAGTTGACAGTGCCATTTGATCTGAAAGAACACTTAAAGGGTGCTCTGTTCATACTACTTACTAAGTTAGAGTTTGTCTTTGTTACAGTTACGAGATTATGTTAAAGTGCTGGGGAGCGAATCCTGAAGACCGCCCTTCATTTTCTGAGATCCGAGAAATGATCGAAAGGATGATGATAAGTGACAATCCTTATCTTGACCTTAGCAGCCTGGATGAGTCAAACGATTGTTACAACGCACCTTCGTTCAACAGCATTGATGATGACAGTGAAGATGACCTAAAACAAACGGCTTCCGGCCAAACTAAAAAGGAAACAAATGAATCTGGTAAAGACAACGACAGTGGAATTCACGAGAACAACACTTACGAATACAATACAGAATTAGATGATGTTTTTGATCCTATTAATAAAAAATCTGCTCCCGTTTTCGATTTTGACGCTATGCAGGCCAGGTTTTGCCGCAAAACTAGTGGAGCGATAGCTTAATCAGCTTTCTAACACACAATTTAACGTTTGGAAGTTTCTAAAAAATTCTACAGCTCGAGTAAGCTATTTTACTTCGCCGGTATCCCAGGCAACCATAGAAACCTAGATTAATATGGATTGATAAGAATTTCTATGATAATAGGCCGAGTAAGTGATTGCTTGGAAAGTGTTTGGTATAATAGAGCAATAATCTAGTGTTGTCAGTATAGTCACCCACATTGCTTGTCGTCGTTAGTTTATAAAACTGTTGTAAACGGTACATTTATTAATAAGACCACATAGATAAATGGGCTATTCCAACTCGTAGTCCATGAGGCCTTCTAACTGTGTTAGTATGAACTTGCTAATCGGATGCACGAATTAAGTTATCGATGAAATCCTCTGATATTATAGTAAAACGGAGTTCATAACTTTTTCTGTCCGCCATCTTTTCTCTACTATTAGGCTATTACAAATAGATCTCTTGTGGAGTAGCCTATGCGTGTTAGACCGTTGGTAGCTTTATACTATATTAATATTTCAAGCTGGACTTGCTGATTTTTTAACTAAACCATTCCCATAGAGACATCTGCTATTAAGGACATGTTTTGGTAGACTATATTCTATAAGATGTTGAGCATATTCCATTTATTGTACAGCCAGAGACTTATCAAAATATTTTAATGGTTATTTTTATTAGTTTTACCACGTAAATTGATCTTATAGATTATTGTTACTGTGGAAAGTTTACAGGATTCAGTTAAATTATTCTATCTATGATATGAGATGGTTATACAGAGTGTTAATATATATACTGAAAACCCTATATACGAGGTCTCATTGAACTACAAAATAATTTCGTGCGTGTCGATAGAACTAAGTTAAGTCAACTAATTTAAACTCACATCACACGATATGAACACTAATATAAACTCAAATCAAACGATATGAACACTAATATAAACTCATATCACACGATATGAACACTAATATAAACTCATATCACACGATATGAACACGAAGAAGTTATACATTGATTTATTTTGCCGACTCATTTGCTAAAAAGTTGTAACTAATTTAATCAATAAATTGTGACTACACGGTATGTTGTTTGATAAATAATTTTACAATCAGAATAATGGAATTTTTGGAAAATATATTTAGTAGTGAATTGAGAATCAAAAAATTTACGTAATAATATTTGGGTTCTCATCTATTAAAAAAAGAAGTTAGAAAGTTGTCTCGAAACGTCTGTAACTCGGCACATTTGTATGATCTCTGCAGAGATCTCGTGGTGCCAAAAAACAATGTTTATCAAAAAAAAGTTATTTTCTTTATTTCGGATCCATTTCAAAACAGCTCGCATTTGATTAACTTTAGATATGACTCAATTAATGTTCTTTGAAAACGTAGAAGTCTGGGACTGCGGCCAAGGTATGGCAAAAAAAAATCCGGCTTACTTAATATATCACTGATTTACAAGTATCTATTATCTTAGTGTTGAAATACCATAGTTTTCAAGAAAGCACATTAATCCAATGTGCTCATCTTTTGGACGTTAGGATTAAGACTTTAAAATTTTGAGATTCTTGATGCGCAATGTTGAGTTCACCCTCAACGTATTCTGTTCAGCCATAGATTCAGCCAATGGTCAACGGTTTTCTTAAGCAATATTAAAACATTATAATAACTTAACAAAAAAATAGGTACGCAAAGCGTACATGTGTCTACTGCCTTGTTTTGGTGCATATTGCTTTTATGTGGGGGAAACTGCA
>JAOTRI020005318.1:0-19267 GCA_028564885.2 Zoanthus sanctaehelenae | reverse complement strand
GTAAATCATGCACCCGCCACCTTTTTTTCGTTTTCATATACTTTCTTTTCTTTTGTAATTCTCAATGAGTGGTAAAATAAAAACCGTTGAAAACCGTAGAAACAAGCTTATTAGGACAGAACTTGCGCATGCGTAATTTTCATTTTCTTGTGGTTATTTTCAAAATTTCATCGATCGTGTGACAAAGTAATTTGCTTATGCCTGTGGTTATGCACCTGCTTATTTCACAAGTGCTTAAGACATGCTTTATTTGCCCATCGCAGGAAAAACAGTCACACGAATTTGGCAAAATGTTTATTTTAGGAATTACTACCGAGCTCCTACTGATTTTTCAAGCTTATGCAACCTATGGCTATAGTATTCTAGCCCCGTGAACTTTTCCCCAGATCACGTCTGTATAACTTTGAAATTAATAAAACTTTAAGCAGAATTAATTAACACGAAAACAGATACTTAATTCAAATTAATGAGTATTGCAACCTATTTCTTTCACGTACGTGACTCCTTCTATACAATAACGGAATAAGCTTGTGTACTACCACTAAGTCAATTGTATTTTACATTTTTTCTTGCACCCAAGGAGAGTGATTCATACAGGGATTTTCAGGCCTTAAATGTAGGAAATAGGAGATTTTACAGTGTTACTTTCAAAATGTTCCCGGAGGAGCATCCTCCGGACCCCTTTAGCAGTCTAACTCTTATTTCTATTACAAGGTTGGCAAGTATGCAATGAGACTTGAAAATTTTGCTGGTTTTAATACAATAAAGTGTGTAGATTTCAGATTCCCGTTATTTTGCCATAAGTTTTTACACAATGTTTTATAGAAGATAAAGTTATTGAATTAGTTAATGGCAGGGAAGCTCAAGGAAAACTAAAAGGCTTATAGCAAATCAGCTCCTCAGAATAAGACTAGTTATTTTAAATTAAATAAAGCTAACTAGAACGACATTATATATTTTTATAAAAAGAGAAAAAAAGACAAAACGAGATAACGAAATAAAAATAGACAAATAACAAAGTTATTTTTTAAATTGCGTATCGAAAATAACTTATTTATGCTCTAAACTCTGTAATAATGAAACACGCTCAAATTGTATAGAAGGAATAGGTAGGCAGTGGTATAATACGACCTCCTAACAAACACAACTTACATGATACAGAAGTATAAATGATATAGGAAAAATACAAACTAAATCTAAACCTACTCGTACAAAAATTGAATAAATTGAATTCCAATGTGCAAAGCAACATAAAGACGAGAGTCGACTTTATCGTAGACGTAGCCGTCTTTAGCTGAATCTGACTTCCCCCTTTCGTGAACTTTGAAAAGCCGATCTGGAACATTCAGATTAGCAGCGGAAGTAACTCCTCCGGACCTAAAGCTGTAACTACTAAATTTAGAAGGGTCTCACCCAATAGGTCTCAGCTTCCCTTAAGAATTTCTCCCGCCCTGTAAGCAGTGAGGGGCTTTGAAGACAAGACTTTGTTCTTCAAATCCATGTTGTACCGTAAGGATCTGAAAATGAAATTCTGAGAAAAAGAAGGAAACCTTGCAGCCTCTAAGTAAAAAAAAACTTGCAAATTCTGAAAAACTAATTAAGATTCTATAGCCAAATTAAGTAAAATTTAAATATGAAAATTATCTTGTGCGTAAGTGCTGAATGATTATTGTCGAAAAACGCATTCTAAGGGAGTTCTCCAATGGCCGGTCTTGCCGCAGGCAAGGCAGATGTTATAACGGCCTTTAACAAAGGCGCCCTTTGACATTTGAGGAAAAAAATTAGTAAAATTTCTTGGAGTGATAGAGGAGACAGCCGATGAAAACACCGAGGAAGTTTCTGGACGCTGAATGACCTATAAAGAAAAAAGAAAGAAAGAGGAAAATTAGGTGATGGTCGAATTACACCAACTGAAATGACCTAAAGTAAGAGTACAACACGTGGTAAACCTATTTTTAAAAACACAACCGAACAATAAGTGTGATGAACACACCTGAATGCAGTACGCATTACATAACCTTCATTCGCACGCATAATTCCCAACGTACCGAGCATAAAAACATTTGTCAAGATTTACGAAGACAAGACAAATTCTATGAGCTTTTTACTAAACAATGAATTGCTTTCACAACCTTTGATATTGTTACTTAGCGAATTAAAAAACTTTGGTCCTTGAAAGCGAATTGAAATTTTCTAAGGTTTGTTCTACAAGGAAACGTATACAACAATTTGGACGTCCTAGTATTGTAGGAATTAACTCGGCTTGTTTACATAGACTTGAAATAGTTTGGGAGAAAAATTTTTGTGAAAAGAAACATCATAAGTTTTCCTGTGTGGTATTTGTAAATGTTATGGAATTTCAGTATTTGTAAATCTTTAAAAAGTGAATCGGTGTGGGAATCAAATGAAGCTTTACTTATTATTCTGATTAATTTCTTCTACAGTAAGAAAATACGTTTTAAGTTTGACTTATACTTATAGCCTTATTAGGTAGATCCCCACACCGAAACACAATACATCAGATACGGATAAACTAAACTATACTATAATGTGACCATGCATTTTTGTGAACAGAAGGCAAAAACTCACCTTATATATATTTCCAATGGACTTGCTCCCCTTATGTATATTTCCAATGGACTTGGAAATATTTCTTGAAACATTCAAAATATGAGGCTTCCAAGTAAAATTTTCATCGAGTATCACAGCCAGGAACACAGTTTCATTTGCGCGAGCAATGAGATTACCATTGATTTTAACTGATAAATCGAGTGTTTGCCTTTTCTGCCGCGGTCTAAAAATTATGTAGCTGGATTTTTTTAAATTTACGGTTAACTTATTTGCTAGGCACTATTGAGTTAATTTTGCTAAGTCTTTATTGATAGTTTCGAAGAGAAAATTTATATCATTATAGGAAAAGAATAAATTTATGTCATTTGCAAACAAAATGAAATCCAAGACGTCTGATATATTATTACACAAATCATTAATATAAACGAGAAAAAGCACTCCGCATTGTATTTTGCATGGCGTTGAACAATAACCATTAAATTCAACAAATTGTCTTTTTGTCGAGTTGTTGTTAATTTTTTGTTAATATCAGATAGATAGATAGATAGATAGATAGATAGATAGATAGATAGATAGATAGATAGATTAAGGTCTGTTTGACCTTTATTTACGTTTGTTTCTAAGATTGTTTAGAACAGTTTATTGATTTTGCCTGAGACTATAAATTTACATAAATATATAATGAAAATTGGCAAGGAAACCCAATAGAAGCCAAAGGCTATTGACATGGGTCATCTTAAATATATTTAACGTTAAAAACAAAAAAATAGATAATAACTGTCAGGCTGGATAAATAAACTAAGGATAAAGAATTAAACTATGAATTACTATTCAAATTCAGCGGTTTTAAAAGAAAATGCGAAAAAGCAAACTTAAGAAATCAAAAGTAGCAAGAAGCGAAATGGCATAAGCGGAAAGTGTGAAAAGTTGAAGGACTATGTAAAAGGAGAACCCTAAAAAAATACTTGCATGGTGCTTTCTTAATTTCATCATTTAAAGAATTGAACAACTTAGGGGCTTGAAAGCGAAAAGAGAATTTTTTAAAATTTGTTTTACAATAAAGTAAGCGGAAAGAATTTTTGTTTCTACCTGAGTGTGCCTGTTTGTTTGTAGCGAACATGGTATTGAAACTCTCAGGAAGAAAACCTTTCTGATATAAAAACATTAATTTGCATAATTGAAGTTTGATAATGCTTTTAAATTTTAGCAATTCAAAACGAAAAGATATTGTACATAGTTCAACCTTGCCTAATCTACAAAACGAAGACCCCATTAATTTTGCGTTATCGTTGCGTTTCACCATCTCCGGTTTGAAAGGAAAGTAAAGAAAGCAGGTCTTCATTTTGTAATTGTAGTTTGACCCGGTCTAATCTACAAAACAAAGATTCCGGCGGCGGCGTTAATTTTACGTTTATAGTTGGTGTCTGAACAACAACTTTGACATCGCTCAGTCAATTGTCTCTGGTTCGACAGGACCGTTATAAACAGGTCTTCGGTTTTGGATCTTAGGTCTTACTCTTAGACTTAGGTCTTCGTTTTAAAGATACCCCACAGCGTAAAGCATTTTCAGAGATATTCGAAGCCTAGATGGCTCTGAAATTTCGGTCAGTTTGAGCGGCTTCTTTCAACCTTGTAACGTTCTTATAACAAAGCGCTTGTATTTCTTCAGACACTAAGTCCTAGTTTTCAACTACTTCAGTTCTTGAGATCCAGGGTCTTAAAATATTTGAGGAGAAAGTGCTGCCTTTGCTCTAACAGTAACGTATGCAAATGGTTAGACTTTCACGTTTTCTCGGATAAGGAAGTTAAACCGTAGGCCCTCGGTGACTAAGAAACTAAGATCTTTGTAAGGGACCTCGAGTCCTATTATCTTTACTCCTTGGAACCTCACCAAGTTCCTAAATGTTGTACAACAGCTACAACTATGTACAACGCAGTACTATAACATGAAAAATAAGTTGTCACACATTTAAAGTGAGTTTACCGTGTGAAATAAATGTACTTATTTTCTGTCGAGTACTAATGTAGAATAAATCTTTGTAAGTCTTTGAAATGAGATTGGTTTAAGACATAAATACGAGACCTCGTGCGGTCTAGATGTTCGGCAAAACAGCGGGACCGTTTGCCGACTTGTTCATCCGACACTGATTTCCTAGAACTGGCCAGCATTGACCCAGCACAATACTTGATAAATGTTGGGTGAAATACTGTGATAGTTTGATAGAAGCTATTTATCAATGATCAAGAGTTTCTTTCAAGAGTTAACTAAATAAATTACGTGATTTGCCTACTGTTTTAACTCACTTTAAATTAGTTTCTTTAGCACCACTGTGGGTTTCCCGTCCAGCCAGACAGCAATAATTTAATTTTTTCTAAATCAGTTTACCTGCTAAGTGGCCACACAGTGGTGAATTTTTTAAAAAGCTAAAACTTACCAAGTACATACAATGGATTTACAAAATCTGGTCGGTTAATTCGGCCGGTGATAGTTTAAAGTAGACAGAGCCATTCGAAACCTTGAAAATTTAAAATAGTTGACAATGTGTTGCCTTAACAGACTGTTATATGACTGGCAATTTCTATAATGTACACATATACTGTTAGCCATCCTTCGCGTATCCTATTAATGAGTATTATGGATTGTAAAAGACGCCTTTGCACTGTCAAACTTAAAGTTAAATAATTGCAAAAGCCAATTTTGTAAGTAAACCAGATCGACTTAAAGGGGCTGTTTACATGATATAGAGCGCCGGGAAAAATTTTGATCAAGGGCAAGTTTAATCTAGTTTTCCCGCTATGCTCTGCATGTGTTTGTTTACAACATGTAAACCAGTCGTGACATTTCCGGTGCAGGAACCGGAAACAAATAAGCTAAAAAGTGAACCGGAGTGAACTCACGCCGGAGCGAAGGTTATCCCGGAGCGAATGTTGTCCTGGTATCATTTTGACAGTTTCTTAAAGTCAACTAATAAAAATGTCTTCTGCTTTTCAAGTTTTGTGGTTAGCATTTACGTGACCAGATTTGTTATTGTGGGGGAGGAAATGGAAGGGCACGGTTTATTCAGAACTTCGAGTAAAGAGTACAATACAAGGAGGTAGACAGCAGTTTTAAGAGGGGAGCAGAGAAGTACCAAAAAAAGCAAAAGCTGTTTGATCAAGCCTTAATCTTGCCACAAGAATTCCATACACTGTTTTTCTCAGTCACAGAAAACAACATGCGAGTGAGACAACTAATTTAAAGCGCTTGTTATCAAAATGTATAATAATTCTAAAGACAAATTCTGAGCGATAATTTCAGGCTGGGTCTAGAAAATGTGTTACTTATGTATGGAGCGATAATTAGAAACTTTACCGTTGCAATATTAAGTTCACTTTTCAGTAAAAAATGCAGTAACTGTTCGATCAAACAAAACAAGTTCACTGGTTTAAGGCTAAATTGTAACCATGTGACCGCCGTGTGTTTCATGGCCCACCCACCCTCACTAATTCAGTAATACTTGGTGGCTCAAGAACTGACGTACAAGCTAGTGAGTCAGTGCCACAACACCATGATTCCTTCCTCTACTATCGCGCCCAGCCCCTCTCCCGTCCTTCAAGAACTTGCATAGAAAATAAGAACCAAAACAAAGAAAGCGCTTAAAAACTAATAAAGATGTTTGTCATATTTATATTGTCTTTCTGAAAGAAAACTCAATAATGAGTCGGTATTGCTTTAAATTTCATGCAAGTTACACTTCATGTCTAACCGAAGGGAGCCATTAACCTTGATTGAGCTTGATAGCAATACGGACAGGGAGCTTTCAACTTCTTCTGTCAACAGGTTCCATTAATTTTACCTGATGAGTGATACGAAAATAAAGAATGGAATCCGGGGACAAGACAAACAAACTTCCCGGGAAATTGCAATGAACAAATCACAAAGTAGACAAAATATTATAGTGTTCTTTTTCAATCCTGAACCACAAGAATTTATATAATTCGACAAATTTCTTGCAGTGTATCGGCGTTTTAATTCATAATTGGCTAAAAAGACGGGAGTTACAAATTTCAGTTACGAAACTGTGACTGACCATACAAAGATTATTTCTGGCTGAATTTCCGAAATTTGTCATAATTTATCTTTAAAAAAAATTTTCATTGTAAAGATGTTTGCATCTCTATTCCATTTTAGAAATCCTGTCTTTTCTAGTTTAGAACAAAAGCTAAGTATAGAGCTACAATAGAGATGACTATATTTCAATTTATATAATAATGGTTGAGTTTACACACTCGCGCTTTGCGAACCAAAAAAATAAAAAGGGTCAGCCGAGTAAGCAACTGTTGAGTAAGTGCTGAGATATACAGCTAAAAAATACTTCACAAGCCAAGTGGCCCATGTAGCCAGCGCTTATTTCTGATTTCTGTATTGTTTATATAAAGCGGCCGGATGTAAAAGTTTGACTCCCCCTGGACGAGACATTTTCCCACCGCAGGTTAGCTCCCAGCAAACGCTGTTACTCATTTACTTACCCCGTAAGGATGGAAAGCTGAGTTAGCATCGAAGAATAAGATAAATGTCACACAAATAATAGAATTTGGGGCATTTGTGATCAATAGGAAAGCAGAGTTCTTACAATTGCGCCATCCATGACGCAGCTGACTTGTAGTCAAAGTAAATTGAGCTGATTTGACAATAGGATTAAGAAATTCCCAATGGGGTCAAGCATATTTCACTGAAAAAGTCATAATATTAAAATACCAGAGCAGACTAAACATTTTCCACGTTTTTTAATTCTTATTCTTGAAGAATTGAGTTCATATGCTTCTGACTGTCGTACTTGCATTAACGCGGCAGCGAACGATGGAGTCAAAGATACAAAACCAAAAAATAAACTATCGCTTAAAAAGTGAAGACACTCAACTGAACCGTGAACTCTTCGTGCTTTTCCACTCTTTTTTACCAACATCGGTTGAGTAAATCATTTAAAAATACATTTATTTTAATTACTCAGCATATTTCAGTTCAAACATACTTTTTAGAAGATTTAAAACCATAGAATCATAAAGTAATCAAAACCAAAATAAAGGCAAGTTTTCATCAGTTTCGAATGTCCTCGCTGTAAAAATTCCCTTTAGAAACAGATTACATTAGATTGTACTTTTTAGAATGAGCAGAAAATTTAGATATGTTTGTATATTTTACACTGAAGGACTGAATTGATTTTATTTTACTTAATTCCGTTTGGAGCTGAGAGTTGATGTTAAAGCGCGCTGATGATATTCCTCGCTAAAGCTGTGCCAATGCAAACACAGTTATAACATATGTGCTGAAAAGTAACATTGACATTATGACAGAAAAATAACAATGTAACTACATGCATTTTTATAAGAACAACTTAAAAAGAACAACGAGGCTCCGATTAGCTGAATATTAAGAACAATTTTTAAAATAACAAGTTTCGGCTGAGACTGAAAAATGTAAAAACATTTCTACTTTACTGAATTGTTTCAATTGACGCTTGAACAGTAAAATCTCCGAAGCACAGTTTCCTATCAATTCATCATTATATCTACTATATTCCTTAATGATACACGTATTCATGTTAATATAAAAAGTTTCATGTTAGTCTTAGATAATGTATAGAGATCTCCTTAAAATACAAAAGATCAGCACTTGTTTTTCAAGACCGGCTTTGTCCGTTTTGTTCTGATTTCTCAAGATTTCAAATGACAAATCACTCATGAAGCAAGAACAAATTCAGAACAAATTGTGACTGAAACATGCAAAACACTGAGAACAATGAACCTAATAATACAAATTACTTAAAGCAAGTCTAAAATTGAAAAAGGTTGACTTTTCCTGCCCTTTCTGGATTGAGGTTGCTGCACATTTGGACTGTGCTTAGAAAAGGGGTTCCTTTTGAGGTTTTTATATTATTTGTGTTCATATTCACCGAATGAGTATTAGGTGATATTGCCGTGTTAATTTTTGGACTGCGCGGAATAAAGTGCTCTGCCAATGAAACTTCAGGTTCTCTGTACGAATCATTGTTCACAGAACTTGATGCATTTATCTCTACTACTAATAGTAATACGTTTGATTTCTGATGATTCAATGACTTCACTCGAACCGGTTAGACGGTACCGTCTTTAGGAATTCTTTTAACGAATCCTAATAGTCTATTTGCTTTAGTTGATGATACAACAGGAAAAGTTAAAACTTTAACTCCAGAAAGCGGCTGGGGAATGGAGGGGGAAATCAAACAAACTCTTTCATTAGGAGCTGCAGTGGCTTCATATATTGCTCTGACATTCTTAATCTTTGTTGGGAAGGGAGGGGGAAATCAAACAAAGTCTTTCACTTTCAGCAGGAGCTGCAATGGCTTCATCGCTCCTTGACAATATTGCTCTGACATTCTTAATCTTTGTTTGAGAACAATTCCATTGTCAAGAGTAGAAGAGAGTTAATAGTATCAAAGTCAAATCCATTGGAAGGTATTCAAAGAAGCACATTAGTAAAAATAAACGAAATTCGTTTAACAGTAACACAAACATTATGCAAGCAACACTATCACTATCATGTTTGTCTTTTGAATACTTTCAACAGAATGGTCGAGAAAGAAAAACAATAAAAATTTTTTGCTGTTTAAGTTAACTTATAATTCACCTGAAACTGTTTCGTGTCAAAGCTGCAGTCTACTATTTGAGAGTACAAAAAGACAGTTTATAAAGTGAAATTGCTTGAAATTGAAGTGTAATCTGATGAGATAAGCGTTTATAAAAGATTATGGTACAAATTCATTTAGAACTGAAATTTTGTTTAATACAGGTTTTGTTATTTGAGATAAAATTTTTTACCTCTATTTCTGCATGGTCGTGCAGTGTAGCACAGTACTAGTCAACAAATTTCATTGAGCTCGGAAACGAGTTAAAATTAGTCACCTAGACCTTTGGTGGCATTATAACTGGCAGTTTAGACTTTGCCCTCGTTAATCAACACGGTTTAGATTTTTTAAAACATTCCCGCTGATAAAGAATTAAGATATTTGCCAAGAAGTTGGAAGTTCCTATTTAGACGAACACTGTTTTTTAAGCCCCTTATTAATTCAAAAAGTTTTCAGTTTTTTATGGTTTAACATTTCTTACCAATACCAAAAATCTATTGGTATGTAAAGAAATGTTTAGTTTGGCATCTAATATGAAAAAAAACAACACACACACATTTATTAAACCACTCAACTTGAGCGTTTCTACAGTCTATAAATAGAAATTTGAAACGCTATAATGAACTCCGGGAGAGTTGCAAATGGGCAATAAAGCCCCGTCAAAATTTCTTAACATTGCCCCAAACTTGTTTTTTTAAAAGGTGACACAACTGTGTTCACGCGCATACTTCAAGTTAGGTGACGTCATCCTTTGGTTCAGCGAATCAAAATCGTGGATAATCTCTTTAAATTTTGCCTGTATTAGTTCGTGTGTCAGTTTTAGGTACAGGATTAGAGCTGTTCAGTGATTTCAAGGTGAAGAGAGAAAAGTATTCAAGATGAAATTTTCTGTCGCCTTGTTGGTTTTATGCGTCGTCTTGCCAAATGGTATGTGCCTACTGCTTCTTGAATGCATCCTAATATTTTTTATAAAATGTTTTTTTAAAAAATACAAGATTCAAGAGTCTAATTATGGCTCGTTATATAGTTGGAAAACGTGTGAAGCTCCGATTGCGTGATATGTAATGGTACATATACAAATATTGAAAACAGTAAAAGCTTACTTTTTATGAACTTTGTGGTAAAAGAACATTTATAAATTTGGGACTTGTTTGGCGGCGAGGTACGCTATCATCTATTTCCAATGAGCCTAAAAAAGAAATTCAGCCATTTTTTGTTTTCAGTTTTATTTTTAGAATATCTAAAAATCTTAATCCTTTACATATGTGGAGTTCAGTTTTATGTTTTATCGAAATGATTTTTTTACTTTGCAGCATGCAAATTGTGACCTTGTCAAGGAAAATAATTTAAAATTGGACTTTGACTCGTGTTTGTAATTCTGAACTAAATCTGCTTGTAACCCGCTGTTTTAGTACTTCTTTGGTGATTGATTATTTCCCCTGGCTTGATGCCAGGAGAAGTTTTATTGAAATACTTTGCCTCGAGCAAATGAGACAGCGGTTTCGTAAAGCCAATTTGCGATAAGAAATATTGAGACAAAACATTTCTTACAAATTCATTGGAAAAATGAGAAGTGTTCTTTCAAATCTGGGAACTGAATCGTATCGTGAGTCAAAACTAAGCCAAATGACATGTTGATTAGAAAATAAAGAGTAAAAGACATCTTCTTGACCTTAATTTGACATTATACGCGTTCTTCTGATAGCAAACCAGATTCCAAAAGGGAAATTCTCAGCAGTTTTGTCCCAAAACTTTGACTCAAATTTTATGCCTCAAAGTTTAGTCTAAACATTTCTTGTCACCGATAACGTGTTTTGTCCCAATATTATCATGTCGCCTTGTTTTGTCTCGATTTTTTTGTCGCGAAGCCTGTTTATGTCGTTTATGTCTAAAAATTTTTGTCGCGAAGGGGGGTTATACGGTGTCTTAACATTGTATTGGCGGAATTGATTTCTTTCAAAACATTTTGTTTTTGTTTCGATTTTTGTAGCGACGATCTGCATAGTGGCCTTTTTTGGCCATCGAATGAGGATGGTTTACTGGGATCAACTAAAAACTGAAGAAAATTTCAGATCAATTGAGCCTTAGGGTAGAATTTTAACCATGATATTTTTGTTGGAATCATTCCTTGGGTTTGATATGTAGCCCTTAAATTATTTTTGAACCCTAGTTGTTGAAAGAGCCTATGCTTAACCTATTGTGATTTTATTTTTAGGACTTTGATAGTATCTCGCACAATTGCAAATTTTGTCTATACTTGAAATAAATTTCACACTGAAAGTCTTTGACAAAGTCTGCGCATTCCTAAGATCTTTCTTCCTTCTTTCCAGAAGGTTACCGGCTCGTTGACAGGCCGGCTTTTCAACCTTCCGGGATTGGTAAAGCTGTACAAGCATGTGCTGGAGTCAAACCAGCGATGGATTAGTATCCCGTGATGAGATTAAAGGACTTTTGACCGTTTAAAACTGCAAAAACCGGAGATAAGCACCGGCTCAATTGAACAACCGGGCTACAAAAACTGGATTTAGTTTTAGCTTATAGATGTATGGAGGAAACGCCAAGGAAAACTGCACGCTCTTTTATTAGAACAACAAGGTTTAAATTGTCCAAAATTAAAGAAGAATCTCAGGTTAAAGTTCCAAATATTTATGAAAATGTTTTTTTACGAAGAGACTCGTCACTAAAACTCATAAATTACCTCGCGGCGTTTCACATTTGTTATATAATGCGAGGCGCATCGTCAGTTCGCAATGCTTTAATTGTTTGTATCATGCTTTTTCTTCAAGTTACCGGAGATTTAGACTGTCTGCCACGCAGGCTATCTTCAAGCTGCATGCTAGAAATAATAAATTCAGAAAAATTTTAGGCTGAAAACACCAGAAATAGAACAATGAGCCTCCGAAATGTTTAGCTAGTTCTGATAAAAAAAAAAACCTCTAAACAAAAAGGTTCGGCTGATATAAAATATTATATGTGTCCAATTGAAATAAGGGTTGTCGAGAGAAAAAAACCATAAAATCAAATTTTTAAAAAACAAGTGAATGAAAAAAACTTAGTATTCTACCTGCTTTTCCAAGCGGGTACCCGAACAGTGGTTTAGAAAACGTCCTGTGTTTCAAAACTAGTTTTTTAAAGGCATTTCAGTTAAAAAGTAGAAAATGAAGCTTTCGTAGCATTTCACAATGTCCATGAACTCATCTTCTAAAACAGAATAAAATAGACACCGTGTAGTAAAATAATTTGATGCCGACGGTTCGGGCTTGAATCCTTCGTCCCGTTTCTGCGGAAAAACCGACAAAGCATTGCTTTTATGACTTCATGTTTAGGCGAGGCTATCCGAATCAGTGAATGTTGTTAAACATTTTAGGGATTCTATTCTCAAAAGTTTTTAAAGTGTTTGTATTATATAACAACGAGATTATGTAAAGATAATTTAAAAGATAAAATAACGAGTCCTGCAAATTGTTTTAGTAAAATCTCTATTCATCTGGTTGCAAACAATGTTGTGGACAATCGACTACTGTTACTCAGCAGTATTAGCTGACTGCATGATTTATTGCTTTATTAAGGCCCGTTTGAACGAAACAAACATCGGTTGATTAATTTTAAACATCCACAAATATTGTTAGAAGCATCAAAATTAAACATGTTGGACGATGTTAAATGAAATTTGACTTTGTTTAAACTTTTAATCAAACATCGTCCAACATTTATGGTCGCGTGATCAAAAATTTGCAATCTTAAGCTTGTTGTACCGAGATCCAATATTGTTGAGCAGTGCATGTTGGATTCGTTTGAACACCTCAGCATCCAAAACTGATCAAACACCGTCCAACACTGCCCAACAATGTTCGATTATGTTTGACCAACACGTTTTATCCGTTTAAACGGGCCTTTATGTAACAAAATTAAGTTGTCGACCATTTTTCAGCCGCGGCTGTGTTCTTAGAATATTCTTAAAATTTTGCCGGATTGATTTTCAGCCTGACGTTCTCAAAAAAAAAAAAATCTTGATAGATAACTTTATTTTTTAACCATATATTAAAACAACCGTTGTAATCGATTTTTTGCGTCTTCACAATTCATTTTCAGGAGCTCATCATTTTTAAAAAGCCACTATTTTAGGGTGTGTTTTCTTTAAACGCTGGGGTTCCAGCGATCACTTTTGAATGATTCAATATGACCTATTTTAGGTCAATTGAGATTAGTAAAACTGAATATCCACTTTCAGTCTTTCTGCTTGGAATTAACCTGTAACTGATTTTTACATTATCTGAAAGGAGGCCCTTAAAGCAGTAGACAATCCTGGTCAAAGTCGAGGAAGGAGATTTTTAAAATTTAGCTTTGTGTTGGTGGAAACGGTAGCCAAAAAAACTAATGATGACTATTTTTAAAAAAGAAGTGTAACAAAGCACTTCCCTTTCTGATTTAACTGTTGCATTTAAACATTTACAAAACTAACTTTGGGAACTCGTAAGTTAATCTACCAAGCTTATTCACGCCATTTTGTATTAACCGATGACAGTTTACTGTGAGAACATGACCTGTGTGTTTCTGAATGATGTTAATTCTGTTTCCTGTCACTGCTGCGCATGGCAAGACGAGATGAAAGGGGTTTAAAAATTTAGGCTTAACTTTTTAAAAAAATTTAAAGAGGTTTTTATTAATTTGTGCTATCTCAACAAAAAAATACCGAAAATTGCACTTCTTCAAAACATTTCATTAGAAAAATATTATAAATCCTTATTATGAATGAGAATGTTTTTGATCTTGTACTTCTCTAGCTTTCACCATTATCTAAAACATGAACCAGACATGTTTTGAGGGACAACCCTCATCGTCAGTGTGGTTATAAAATAAATTCACAATGAATAGCACATTTTATCTCATGCACGAGCCATCACAGCCGTTGAATACCGCTAGTATCGAAGGGTTAGAAAAATTCATAAAATTTAATAAAACAATTATTTTATTCGCTCTTGTTGGATATGAGATGATCATAGCCAACTCGGTGGTAGTAGTCACAGGAGCAAACTAAACCGTATCGGTTTTAGTGAAAAATTGACACAAAACAACAAAATTGCTTTGAAATAGCCCTTTTAAAATTTGTTTTAAAGAAAATGTCTCAGACGTTCTCTTAAAAAGTTAATGCTTAAAATATCTTTGTTTTTAGCCCATGGATTATTTGGGATAGATTGGCAAAAAGTATTGAACGAAACAAGTGAGAAGGTTAATAGTTACACCGAGCAAGGAATGGGAATGGTAAAGGACCTCTGGAACAAGGACCTGGAATCTCACCGGACAGCAATAACCCAAAAAGTAGCTGAAATAACTGCTATGGGAAAAGAACAGATAGACAAGAACTTAGATGTTAAAGATTTGCAAAACAAAATTCAAGCACACGTTGATAGATTGCGTGAAACAGTAGCCAACGTAACGAAAACCGGATTTGCTGTGTATGAGGACTCCAAAGGGAAACTTAAGGAATCCTTAGATGTTGAAAAAGTGAAGAAGAGGCTCGAACAACTGACTAAACCAGTGGCCGACTTCAAGAAATGGACTGAGGAGACATGGAATGAACATAAAGATAAAGGAGTCGAAGACTGGAAAAACCTGTTCGAACAGCACTTGAACACTTTGAGTGACAAAGCAACCAACATGACAGTACTTGCAAGAAATTATGCGGACAAAGCCGAGAAGTTGTGGGACGAGCACAAGAGATTGACACCTGCAGAAGTGAAGATGAAGATGCAGGAGCAGTGGAAGAGCCTGAACAACCAATTTACGAAAATGACGAAAATGGGCAAGGAGATGATCG
Organism: Zoanthus sanctaehelenae; assembly: GCA_028564885.2. Taxonomy (NCBI): domain Eukaryota; kingdom Metazoa; phylum Cnidaria; class Anthozoa; order Zoantharia; family Zoanthidae; genus Zoanthus; species Zoanthus sanctaehelenae. The sequence continues at coordinate 4,234 of JAOTRI020005318.1, read as the reverse complement.
CTGATGTTAAAGCAAGAGCTAAACCCTTGATTGATAGGCAAAAACTGCAGGCTTACAAGGCCAAACAGGTAGTTACACAATATCTCAATTTGGCATATTCAACAAAGTAGTTTTCTTTTTATGGGTAATAATAATGAATTATTAGTACCAACTAGTGAATTAATTGAAATCCTACATTTTACTTGGCTACTCTACTCTGAGGACTCATTAGTAATAGTCATCGAGTAGCGAAACTCGCACGCTTCTTTCGCTTTATTCCCAAATCAATCTTTCTTCAACTTGCATTTGCTAACTTTATTATTGCTTTTTCTGTCCGGGTGATACTAAAACAATTAGACCCTTCGCCCTCAAGGGCCACGGGTTCAATAGGCGTTCGGCTTCGCCTCGTGGGCTATTGACCTCTAGCCCCAAAAGGGCTACGGGTCTAATTGTTACATAATACTGGTAGAACTAGTTTTGATTCTTGTGGTGGTACTAGTAGTAGTGCAAGTAATACAATGAAAATGGTAGTGCTGGTATCTAGTAATACCAGTAAATGTGGTACTGGAGGTGGTGGTACTAGTAGTGTAGTACAAGCCGAGTAGTACAAGGATGGTAATTAAGTAACATTCTGCTTTATTTGCATGACATAAAAATGTTTACATATTGCCAATGACTACATTTTTTAAACAATCACAGTAACAAAGACGTTGTAATTATATAATTAATTAGATAGAATATTCCGGGTTCAGACTTTGTGCAAAAGATACTCGCAATACTGAAAATCTTTTTTGTCATCTGTTTTAAAAATGGATTCTTATATCTTGAAAAATGCAGCTCTATAATAGGAATATTGGGGGCAATTAAAAAGAACTTGAAATTCATTTTTCACTTCATGAAGATTACAAAACTCACAAATTCTATTCTTAGGGTGGTATTTGAGGTTTACAGTAACGTTTCGATTCTACAAGATCTCACGTATGGTTTTTTTGACAGACATTAAAATTTTGAATTATTTCTTGATAAAATTCAGAATATAAATCTGTTTTAATTTTGGTGTAGAAATCTAACTTGGGGGATGTTTCAATCTTTTTTTTCCAGAAATCTAAGTATTTATTTTTGACATGTGAGATCATGTTGGGTAGATTGCATGTCGAAGTTTGTGCGGCTGTCTTAAATGTCTAGAATTTCTAAACTTTAATAAATCTAGAACTTTAATAAATCTAGTAGTTTGCTGTAATGGGAGTTGTAAAATTTTTGGCCCAGTTCTTGTGATATTATGAGAGCCTGTTTAATAATGGAACTGTCGTCTAGTATCTTTCAAGTAAATATAATATTTAAAAATCAAGTTTATAACTTGATTTGCAAGGGACATTTACCCACTTCTGCCGTAGTTGCGTGATTGGATGCTTTTTGTTTAACTCGAGAAACATTTCCAGAATCGCAGATGAGTTTTTTATATGTAAGTTTTGTCCCAGTTGTCGAATGTCAATTTGTTGTTCAAATCCCAAATTTCACAACTGATGTGAGAATAGATTGGATAGCAGTACTGAATATATTTTGATCCTGGGTCAAGGAGAGTTTTAATATTGAAGTTGGTTTGCCTACGAATTTTGAAAATAGCATTAAAGGCTTTATCAGCCAGAACTTTTTGATTTAAGGCAAAGCTACCAGAAGCTGTAATTTTTGTTCCTAAGTAGGTGTATTCTTGAACGATATCAAACGTTTGATTATTAATAAAAAAGGAGATACTTGTTTACAACCAGAAGATTGAAATATCAAGACTTTAGTCTTTTTGAAATTAACATCCAAAAGCCATTTTTTATTAAATATTTCAACAGTTTTCAAACAGTTCTGAAGACCATTCTTTGATAGTGCTATATTGAACTATTAGTAGTAGCCATAGTAGCACTAATATATGAGGATTGCTTAGTACCATTTCCATGTGTTTGCTAGATTTTGCGTGGTATCAAGTTGGCTACAAATAAAACCATGAAGTTCGCCAAAAAACATTACGAGCTTGCGAAGAAGATGTTTGATGAGACAAAACCTGCAGAAAATAAAATGGTCAAAGATCTTTTTGAATCGGGACAAAAAATTTACAAGTGAGTTGCATTTTTGTTATTTAACACAATATAGTATAATGAAGATTATAATTCATTTATATATATATATATATGAAGTGTAAGGTTGATATCTGTGAAAAAGAAATACATGTAATTGTAAGTAGAGCGATATATATTGTAGAGAAAAACTGAGAACTACGCACTTGTCTTGTGGTCGCCCAGCGTCAGGCAATTTTAAGCTTTAACAAAATCTTCCCAAAAATATGCCCAAAAGTTGTTTCACATACACGTTTTTTTATAAGAAAACCTTTTAAAGAACATGCAACGAGGTTCAAATTGGCCAAAATTTAAGAACAGTTTAAAATATTTTCTGGGTGGGGCTCTGAATAGAATGAAAATGTTTTTAAAATAATTCACTAAAACTCATAAGTTAACTAAAAAACAAAATATAAAACACAAGAAGTCTTTCACGTTATGTTTTGTTCTTTATTTTGAGCCGTTCTAGAAATAAGAACAACATTAAGAACAATTTGAGGCTAACATCCCAAAACGTTCTCCGGAAAAATGTACTGGTTCTTTTAAAAAAGGCGCATGCTATGTTTAGAGTTTACGTAAATAAAAAACTCTAGTTTTTCGCTCGTGAATAAGTAATTTCTAAATAAATTCTAAACATTTTCAATTGGATATAAGTACATATTAGTGCTGTGAGCGAAGAGAGTGTCTTTCTGTTCGAAAAACATCCAGTGTGATTTTTAGGTGTTGTTATTTGATCCAGCTTTTAACGCGACTTTTCGCGCAACGTTGGGTTAAAAAATGACTGTCGTGTTACATGGTAGCGGAGTTCACCTTTCGCGCAATGTTTAACTCGGCAATGGCTTCAATACCTATTAACAAAATGACGAAGTTAGAGAAAGTTGGCTTGTGTCATGTTTCAATTCAATATAGTAATATTGTTTTCATGTTCCATTGTTCCAGATCTCTTATGAAGGAGTTGCTGAATCAAGAAAAAGAACTCGATAAAACCAGCCCTGATGTCGCTGGCCTTCAGGATCCAAAGCCCTCGCTGAAGAAGGTTATTCAGAGAGGAATTCCCGGTCGGAAAAACCGAAAGTAGTGAAAAAGTTAATCAGTCTCGTTATTCTCGAATGATAGCTTGTCCTGATTTTTGAAAGAAGCAAATTAGACATTCATCACATAATCTAATTCATTAGATGATCAATTAACTATGTTTTCTGCGAGAAAGTTCAACGGAGCATGATGTACATCCAAAAAAGAAATGTCATATTAAAATCGTATTTGTGAGCAACAAAAAAAGTGATAAGATTTGTAGAAGTTGATGTTATAAAATAAAAGAATTTAACCTTTTTGTTTATGGTTTAATAGTTTTTTTCACCGCATTTAAAACCAATTCATAGCCCATTTATAAGGTTGTACAACCTCTATTTCTCCCTCAAAGACACTAGGATAATAATAGTAATAATCTTACAAACAATTACTAAATCTCACTCATAATTTACAACTGGCTACTTGGATCGCAAAAGTACGTTACAAAACAATTTGACAAAAAACTTAAACATTGCTCCGAAACAGAACTTCTACAAAAACAACTTAAATTATCATTCAAGTTGGATAGAACCATTCTTTGTTTCTGTAACAAAAATATAATAAGTTGATGTTATTGCATTGTTTATTATTTTATGAAAAAATACTTTTTTTGGAAGATCACAGATTTCCAAATCATAGAACATTTTAAAGAAGAACAAGTCTCGAAAATACACCAAGAGAGCTGATATATATAGAAAGATTGATAATTTCAATGTTTTTAAAACTACTGCTCAATTCCCTTACAAGATTAGCATATTTAGTGTTTTTTCCTTTAAAAGATACTTTCAAGATTTGATTCAAATACAACCGTTAATTAAAGTATATATAGAGAGAATCAGATGATGTTTTAATATAATTAGATCAGGACGAAGAGGGGGTTAGAGAAACCAGGAAGGTCGACAAAAAGAAGAGTATTTCTGAAAATTTGATGATGCCATAATAACAATGATAACAATAATGGAAACTTTATTTTCTTTTTTTAAATACAGTTGTCAATCTCACTACGTGTAGGCAATAAACAACTGGCTACTTGAATCGTTACATGAGTAATAGTAATAATGTATATTTTATAGAATGAATAAAAT
>JAOTRI020005212.1:0-19274 GCA_028564885.2 Zoanthus sanctaehelenae | reverse complement strand
TTGTTTTACGTACATTAGATCTATAATCCCAAGGGTTCATCGTATCAAATCAGGGTGACTTAAATGGAGGGGTGCATCAAGAGTTTTATGTGACAAGAAGATATCACTCAAGCTCAAAAATTATATCATTTAGTGCTAAGCGGGCTCGTGGTATGATGGCACGATATATCTTAGAAAATCGCATAGACACCCTAGACGGATTAAAAGATTTCAACTCTACGGGATATACATATGTCCCCTCTCAATCTGATGAAAACACATATGTATTCCATAGACATAAATAAAAAATGAAAGGATTATATTATGAGTGTACAACAAAACTTGGATAAATTAGGGATTACAGTTCCAGAAGCGGCAGCCCCAGCAGCAAATTATGTACCATGGGTTATTTCTGGAAACCAAATTATTATATCTGGACAAATCTCCTTTTTAGGCGAAGATAAATATGTTGGTAAAGTCGGACGTGATGTAGACGTAGATTACGCTGTCAAAGCGGCACAGGCGTGTGGCATTAACATTTTAGCACAAATTAAATCTGCTATTGGCGACTTAGACCGTGTAACCCGTGTGGTACGATTAGGTGGCTTTGTCAATGCTATTGATACATTTGGCGACCAACCAAAGGTTATTAATGGTGCCTCTGATTTGATGGTTGATGTATTTGGGAAAGAGGTTGGGGCACATGCACGTGCTGCGACTGGGGCGGGTTCCTTACCCTTTGACGTAACCGTAGAAATTGATGCCATTATTGAATTTAAATAAGCATAGATCTTTCACAAAAAAAAGCCTCCTAATTTTAGGAGGTTTTTTTAATTTATAATAACAAAACTCATATTAGCCTTGGCGAGCTTTAAAACGAGGATTCTTTTTGTTAATAACATAAACACGACCACGACGACGCACAACTTGGCAATCCTTATCACGGTTTTTTAATGTTTTTAATGAACTTGCAACTTTCATCGGTTTTTCCTCAAATAATAATAACGAATGGATGATTTATAGTAAATATTTTTGACAAAGTCAACCACTTTATTTATAATACGCCAATATCTAAAATAATATAGGTTTATATAAAACAAAAAATATGAAAAATTCTATACAATATTGGAGTAAAATATGGGGTTTTATACTCTTTTTTTTAAGCACTCCGATTATGGCAAACCCCAGTATTCAAAAGGGTTTGTTTCTACATTATAATATGGCTCATGCTATGCAGGACACTGCATATATTCGCAAGCTATATAAAGACTACACACAAGATATATCTACATTTCCCCCCCATAAAATGGATACATATATTGGAAATGCTCTATATGTAGGACAAATACCATCCGCCCTAAAATTAGCTGAAAAGAATATAGAAACTCTGGATTTTTCACAAATTCTACTTGGCTTGCAATATATCAAACAAAAGAACTTAGACTCAGCACTACATATATTAAGTAAAAGCCCAGAAACCTTGTCTAAAACGCTGATATATCTGATTGCCAAATACACAAACAATGTATCGCTTATGAAAAAATCTCACAAAGAAATTTCAGATATCACGGGGACTTTAAAGGATATAGATATCACATCTATGGAAGATTTACATAATTTAACCGCAGAAATTTTGTTAGAAGCGTACCCCGATACAATTAGCCCATTACAAATGGCGTTGTATATGTCCCCAGATAATACAAACATAAAATATAATATTATTCTTGCATATGCACAAGACCAAAGCCCATATATGATTGGCAAAATGGCAATCAAAATCCCAAAGAATAAACATACAAATATGGTTATGTATCATGTATATCAAAGCCTAGATTCTAAAGATACTGATATTAAGGATATTGTGCTGTCTCGTATTGAACCCCACACCCCTTATTGGTATATGACCATTGCCTACGATTTAATGGAAAAAAGGCAGTATAGAAAGGCTCAAAAATACATACAAGATGCTAACAAAACCCTGACTTTTATCGACGATTGGTCATATTGGTATGAATTAGGCATTGTTCATGAACGCCAAAACAACATAGCCCAAGCCCAAAAGTTTTTAAACACTGCCATAGAGTTATCTGAACATAACCCAGAGGTCGTAAATTATTTAGCATACACTGAAATCATTAATAATATTGATGTAGAAAAGAATTTAAGAAAATTAAAATTAGCGTATAAAGACTCCCCCACCCCTTATATTGCCGATAGCTTAGGATGGGCATATTATCATACGCAAAATTATAAAAAAGCTGTTGTATACTTAGAAAAAGCAGTAGAGACTATGCCTAACAATGGCACAATAAATGACCATCTAGGGGATGTGTATTTTGCCATGGGTAGAAAAAGAGAAGCCCTTATCCATTGGGAAAGAGCTTTGTTAGACACCCAAGACATAGATTTAAATCCTAGTCTTATAAAACAAAAAATAAAGGACATGTAAGACCATATGCAAAGCATACTGTCCCCAGCAAAAATCAATCTAAATCTACATATTACGGGCAAAAAAGAAACCGACCCCTTTTGCGGGTATCATACCATAGAATCCCTTATATCCTTTGTAAGTATTGGGGATACACTAAGTATCACCCCCCATAAAAAGGGCTGTATAAACATTACAACAAGTGGTGATTTTGCCCACCTTATCCCCGATAACGGTGAAAACCTTGCTGTAAAAGCCGTAGACTTAGTCCGTCCTGATACTACGTATGGATGTGATATCCATATTGAAAAAAAACTGCCTGTTGGGGGCGGTGTCGGTGGGGGGTCGTCTAATGCGGGTACGGTTATTCGTGCCTTGTGCCAAATCTGGGATGTTGCATACCCCCATAATACAACATTGGCGAAATTAGGTTCAGACATTCCCATGTGCGTCCACTGTCAAGATGGACAAGCAAGTGGTATTGGCGATATATTCACCCCCATAACATTACCAAATTACTATATTGTAATTGCCTATCCACATATCCCCATATACACAGTAGACATTTATCATAATTTCCACGATTACAGCACCTATTCTACAGCGCCTACCATTCCTGAAACTATGGAATATCAAAGCTTTATACGATATTTACACCAAGGCGATAATGATTTAGCCCCCGTGTGTATGCATTTACATCCACAGGTTAAAAATTGCCTAAACATCATACAAAAGACCAACCCTGATTACTGCAATATATCAGGCAGTGGTGCGTGCTGTTATGGTATCTACCAAAATAAAAAAGAAGCAGAAACTGCCCTTGAAAATATAAAAATGCATAATTTTTGGGCATACGCAGGGCATAAAATATAAATCTTATATGCCCCCATACTGTGCATCCCCCTTATATTTAAACATAAAATACCTTATATAAAATTATTGGCACGATTATTGCATAATATATCCTTGTAGACGCTATAAAATAAATAACAATTGAAACAATAGAAAGGATATTCAATGTTAAAACTCTTACATATAACAGCCGTGTGTGCATTCCCTACATTAGCCATGGCAGGCAGTGTAGAAGGGACAGAGATCGGCTATATTATGAATACGTTTGCCATGCTTATGTCTGGTATTTTGGTATTTTGGATGAAGGCGGGATTTGCCATGTTAGAAGCAGGATCTGTTCGCTCAAAAAACGCAGCTGTAATCTGCTTAAAGAATATTAGTATATTTAGTATATCTGCGTTGGTATATTACGCATGGGGATATTCCATCATGTATTCTGATGTGGGGCAATTCATAGGTTCCTTTGCAGATGTATTTGTGGGCTATAATGGGGAACAGACAACGGATTATACAGGCACTACGAAAATGGCGGATTTTTTCTTCCAGCTTACATTTGTCGCCGCCACAGCGTCCATTATTTCCGGGGCTGTTGCGGAACGTGTACGGATTTCAGGGTTTATGCTATTTACCTTAATTCTAACCGGTTTAATTTACCCTATTGTCGGGGCGATGACGTGGGGCGGTGGATATTTAGCATCCATCGGGTTCCATGATTTTGCAGGCACAACCATTGTACACTCTACGGGGGGATGGGCTGCACTTGTTGGGGTCTTGTTATTAGGGGCACGTAAAGGACGTTTTGACAAAAAAACCGCTGGTGATTTTGTCCCTTCACACGTACCAATGGTAACAATTGGTACCTTAATCTTATGGATGGGCTGGTATGGATTTAATGGTGGTTCTGTATTGGTGATTGATTCAGCCACAAACATCATTACTGTTGGGCATGTATATGTGGTAACCACCCTTGGCGGAGCTTCTGGGGTTATTGCTACCTATTTATATTTAACACTTACGGCAAAATCCGTAGATGTAACATTGGTATTAAACTCTGCCTTAGCGGGGCTAGTATCTGTTACGGGTGGGGCCGATTTATTTTCCCCAACAGATGCGGTTATTATTGGTGCGGTTGGGGGCGTGTTAGCAACCGTTCTAACCGGTGTATTAGCCAAATTAAAAATTGACGATGTAGTTGCCGCTATTCCTGTACACTTAGGTGCAGGTATTTGGGGTACATTAGCGGTTGCTATATTTGGTAATTCAGAATATATCACCCAATTAACAGGTATATTTGTGGTCGCTATATTTGTTATATCTATGTCGTTAATTGGATGGTACCTAATACGACTAATCGTTGGTATCCGTGCATCTGATGCGGAAGAAGTTGCCGGATTAGATATTTCCGAAACAGGATTACGGGCATATCCAGAATGGCAAAAGAAAACCTAATACAGCCATTTCATTACATAATAAGGGCATAGGTATATTGACCTGTGCCCTATTTTTTTATGGCTCTAGACTATTTTGAATTATTATGATAAGGTAAAAGTTCAATATGGTCAATGTTTTAAGTGAATATAAAGTGAAAAAAATAATTTCTTGCTTTTGTTCGGATATAGATGCCACCAAAGCAAGCAGTTTGTTATGTATAAATCGTAACACCATAAACAAATATTATAACACTTTTAGGCAATTGATATTTTATAGTTCTGTATACAATACTGATAAAATACTGGGTGAGTTTGAACTAGACGAAAGTTATTTTGGGGCAAAACGAGTACGGGGTAAACGGGGGCGTGGTGCATCGGTTAAGACACCTGTATTTGGAGTATTAAAACGCAATGGTCAGGTGCATGTTGAAATTGTTGAGAATTGTTCAAGGGATAGTCTAATGCCTATAATACAAGGGAAGATACTAGAAGGTAGTACTATTCATACGGATGGTTGGAAAGCCTATGATGGTTTAATAGTAAATGGCTATGACCATTATAGGGTATTTCATTCAAGCAATGAATTTGTAAGGGGCAAGTCTCATGTAAATGGCATTGAGAGTTTTTGGAGTTTTGCTAAAAGACGGTTGGCAAAGTTTAATGGCTTAAAAGATGATAAGTTGTTTTACACTTGAAAGAATGCGAGTGGCGGTTTAACAATATACAAAATAATGTAAATGTGCTACTATATAATATGTACAAAATTTATAATTCAAAATAGTCTAGAGCCTTTTTTAATACTAAATACATGAGCAAAGATAACAAAAAATCAGACACATATTGGCAACAACATTTATCCGATGAGTTGTACAATATTGCACGCCTTAATGGCACAGAAGTCCCCTTTACAGGTGAATATAACGATGTATACACAGATGGCATGTACCATTGTGCTTGCTGTGATGAGCCCCTATTTCATAGCGATATGAAATTTCCATCCCATTGTGGATGGCCCGCATTTTCCAGCCCTACTAGTGATAAAACACTATCAGAAAATAAAGACATATCCCTGCCAAACCGCCCTCGTACGGAGGTTAAATGCCATGCCTGTGATGCCCATTTAGGGCATGTGTTTGATGATGGTCCCAAAGACATGGGCGGTCTAAGGTATTGTATTAATAGTCTCAGTCTTGTACTAAAAGAAAAATAGGCTACTTGTTATCCTTAATCCATTGCCATATACGAGACCACAGCCCCCCTGTGTATTCCATCCCGTGTGTACGCATATAGTTTTGACTTTGGACAGATATATGCATTTTGCTATATTTTATTAAGCCCACTAGGGCAGGGCTGATGTTTATACTCTGTTTGGGAACGGATAATTCTACCGTTGGCTTACCTATACGAACATTAGCTTGCATAACATGACTTGCTAATTTTTGTATATCATTGGTCTGTGCCCCACCCCCGCTAAGGACAATATGTTTAATATGGCCAAATTGTGCAGGAATAGTATCTTTAACCATCTTGAATATGGTTGTATAATGCTTTTCTGTAAGCATGGAAATGCTGTGTAATTTTATATTATATTGGCTATTCTCTTCGCCAGTACGTTCATATGTAAGCATATGCTGTTTGTCAAATTCCCCTACATCACGCGTCCAAGCCGTTGCCCGTTTACAGTATTCTTGTGCCGTTTTCTTGTACATAGAGGTCTCTTGCACAATACGATGGGGGATTTCCCCCGCCCCAAAGGCAAAGTTCTTACACCACACCAAATCCCCTTGGTAAAACAAAGATACAGATGTGGTAGAATCCCCAATATCCATACACATAGAATATTCTAATTCCATCTCTGGGGCGGTCAAGCACGACAGGGCAGACATATACCCATCCACCGCTAATTTAGGGGGTCTCATCCCACAATCATCAAATATAGAATGGATGTTATCTATGACTGTTTTATTCCCCACACATAGTAATGTATCAGCCTTTAACGTTCTGCCTTCCATCTTAACAGGGGTTTTTGTAATAACCGTATCTACCGTGTACAAATATGGTTGCACGTGTACATAATCTTGGGTTTCTAGGTCCACCCCTTCCATGCATTTAGATATAACCTTGTTAATATCATGCTGAGACACACATGCCCCCTCAATATCAATTTTAGCACTCTTCCACATGCTGTGCACTTGTAATCCCGATATACAAACCCAAGCCTGGGTTATGCGTTCTGGGGATTGCTTGCGAATATCTTGTAAAACCGCAGACAAACTTTCCATAGCATCGGTTTTATTGGTCACCATGCCATTTTCAAAGCCCTTTGATGCCCGTATCACTGAATGTTCAATAACAACCACACCCGTATCGTTAACATAGCCAACGCCTGCACATATTTTATACTTTCCGATATCAATAGCTAATATCATATGGCTTTATCCTTGGACTTTTTTTGTATTTGAATATTCACACGCCCCTCTATCCGTAAATCAATGACCGACATGGGGCGTGCCAAAAAGTCTTTTTCTCGTGCTAATTTACCCAATAACGCCCATGCTTGCTTTGGGTTTTTAGCGGGCAATTGCACACGAATATTGCCTTTTAAGATAATATCCCAACGGCGTTTTGATACATACACCCCAGACATAACCACAGGAGCCAAAGTCTCATCTGAACCTATAATCTCAAAAAACACAGGTAAAAATTGCTTTACGTCTTCGCCCGCTACAACCTTTAAGTCGGGGAACCTATCTATATTCTTATCACTAATTTCTATCCCATCCATATCTATTAAAACAGAAATATCTTTTCTCTGCAAAATAGCAACAGGAATGCGTTCTTGAATATCAACATAGATAGTATTAGGTAAAATTCTTGCAACAGTTGCTTTTTTTACCCACCCTAAATGCTCTAATTGTTGTTGTGCATTAGCGGTCTGCATAGAAAATATAGGGGTCTTTGCACGCCCAACGCCCAACGCATTCATAATATCAGATCGTTGTGTATGGGTTCTGCCTTCTATCACAATATGTTCTACATACAACCCCGTTGTGTCTAGAAAATGGGTTTTCGCCATATGGACTTTGTTTTGTACATAAGGGATATACCACACAGAAACATATGATAGTATCAAAACACCCAACAAAATCCATTGCCATACCTTTATACGAGATACGATGTTTTTAAATATATTTTTCACCCTTTGTATCATTTATCTATACCCTAATCTTTTTGTGCCATTTGCAACATTATTAGTATCAAATCTAAAAATGAAATGCCTATTGCCCTTGCTTGTTCAGGCAATAATGATAAATCTGTCATCCCTGGATGGGTATTGGTTTCTAGGGTCGCCACCTGCCCCGTTTTTGAATTGTACCTAAAATCAGTACGGCTAACGCCCCTACATCCTAACAAGGTATGTGCTTGTACCGCATACGCCTTTAAGGTCTTAGCAACCTGAGTATCAAAAGACACATCATTACATATATGTGTGGTTTTACCGTCTGTGTATTTAGAATCATAATCATATACACCACCCGTTGGGATAAGCTCGGTTATACCGATTGCTTGTCCATCCAAAACAGACACTGTGCATTCTATACCATCTACGAATTCTTCTACCATAATATCACCATACGACCAATCTGATAAATCTGGGATATCCTGATGACTGTGAATAATATGTAATCCTACGCTACTGCCCTCATGTGCTGGCTTTATTACATATGGCATATCAAAGGGTAGTGTATTGGTTTTAAAATCTTTTGGGTGCATGCGTACTGATACCGCCACGGGAATACCAGCATTTTTATACCTTTGAATTGTTTGTGGTTTGTCCATAGCAATTCTAGATGCTGTATATCCACTATGTGTATATACAATGTCTAAATCATTTAAAATCTTTTGAATTTGTCCATCTTCACCAAATGTACCATGCAATGCATTAAATACCACATCGGGTTTTGGCGTTAATTGTTCAGATACAATGTGCGGATTATCACTGTCTATAATAATTGGCAAAACAACATACCCTGCGGATTGCAAGCAATTTACGATAGACTCTCCACTTTTTAAGCTCACCTGTCGTTCTGCGGAGACACCCCCCATTAAAACGGCAATAATTGTGTCTTTGTGTATCTGCATACGCACAGATTCAGGGCGTAATTGAAATGTCATAGAACATCCCCTATAATTTTTATTTCTAATTGCAAGTCTATATCATGTTGTGATTGCACCTTGTCATGGGCAAGGTGTATTAAGTCTTCTAAATCCTGTGTGGATGCATCCCCTGTATTAATCAGAAAATTACAGTGCTTGTCAGATATACACGCACCGCCAATAGTAAACCCCCGCAACCCCACAGAATCAATTAATTCCCACGCCTTAGCATCATTAGGATTCCTAAATGTAGACCCACCTGTGGCGGATTTTACGGGCTGTGAATCTGTACGGTTAGACACAATTTCGTCCATACGTTGTTGAATATCATGGCTCGGAGCATATTGCCCCTGAAATACCGCTTCGCTAAATATAATATCTTCCGCCTGCTTACAATACCGATAGGACATACCCAAATCCTGCGTAGAAAATTCTACAAATTCCCCCGCACGTGTAAGCCCCTGTGCAGACACCAACACCCCTTTGGTATCAGACCCATACGCCCCCGCATTCATTGCAACCGCCCCACCAACAGCACCGGGGATACCAATCATAAATTCCAGACCTGATAAACCATGGATGCAGGCGACCTTGGCAAGTTTGCTGTCCATAACGCCAGATTGAGCAGTAATATAATTATCCTCCACAGAAATTTTCTGTAAACGATTCATCCGAATAATCACCCCTGCATATCCTGAATCTCTGACCAAGGTATTAGACCCTAATCCCAATGGATATACAGGGATATGCCTAGGGGTATGTTGTAAAAAATATTGTAAATCTTCTACGTCTTCTGGGGTAAATACACACGCATTACCACCGGTACGAAACCATGTAAGTTTATCCATAGATACAATTTTTATGGTTCCACGTACAGAGGGCAAAATATCTAACAAAGAGCTACACGGTGTATGCATTATACCGATTCCGTTCCTGCGTTATGTGCATGGGTTGTAATGTCCCCTGCACCCATATAAATCACAATATCATCCGCTTGTACAACAGATGATAAATATGCGTATACATTCTCAAATGTATCATAGGCATGTACATTATTATGACCAGATGCGGATATACCAGTTGCCAAAGTTTCGTGGCTAATCCCGTCAATAGGCTGTTCTCCTGCTTCGTATACAGGGGTGGTTATAACGCAGTCCGCCTGATTAAAACACGTACAGAAATCTTCAAACAAAGACTGTAATCGGGTGTAGCGGTGTGGTTGTACCACCGCATATACTTTGCCTTGGCTAGCAGACCGCCCCGCCTGTAATACGGCATTAATTTCCACAGGGTGATGGGCATAATCATCAATAACCTTAGCCCCATTTATATTGCCCGTGTGGGTAAACCTGCGTTTTACCCCTTGGAAATCCGTGTATAGGCTAGATATCGTATCCACATCAATGCCGACCTCTAAGCTAACCGCCACAGACGCTAAAGCATTTTGAATATTGTGATTGCCACTTAGGGGTAGTTTTAATCTCTTAACCATACCATGAGGGGTTTTCACATCAAATACAACACCATCTGAGGTTTGTTGAATCTGTATTGCCCTAATGTCTGATTGGGGATTTAATCCATAGGTAACAATCCGACGATTTTTAATCTGCAAACTCATCTTTTGAACCTCTGGATGGTCTACACATAAAATAATACATCCATAAAAAGGAATGTTTTCAACAAACTGTAAAAAGGTAGATTTAACCGCTTTGTAATTTTTGTAATAATCTAAATGCTCCGCATCCATATTGGTTACAACCGCAATTGTCGTAGGCAATCGGGTAAAAGACCCGTCTGATTCATCGGCTTCGGCAACCAGCCATTGTCCCAAACCTAATTTTGCATTACTTCCTAAATTATTCAAAATACCGCCATTTATCACAGTGGGTTCCTTGCCGCCATTAATCAAAGCATGTGCTGTTAACGATGTCGTAGTCGTTTTACCATGTGTGCCAGCAATAGAAATAGATGTCTTTAAACGCATAATTTCTGCCAACATTTCCGAGCGATGGACAATAGGAATACGATTTTCTAAGGCGTATACATATTCAGGATTATCTGATGAAATTGCCGTGGAAACAATAATCGCATCTGCCCCCTCTACATTTTTTGCTTGTTGCCCAATATGAACCGTAGCCCCCAAAGACACAAGTCGCTCTATTAACTGAGAGTTTTTTATGTCAGAGCCACTAACCTTACACCCCATACTTAACAAGATTTCGGCAATACCGCTCATGCCAATACCGCCAATACCCACAAAATGTAGTTTCCCTAGGTGCAATCCTTGGCTGGTATTTGTATTTTGCAATATATCTGCGACTATTTTTTGTTTCATATCATATACCATTTTTCATATATGTTTGTACCATCTGGAATACTTTTTTTTCCGCATCCACCACAAAAAACGCCTTGCCCAAGTCAAACAAAGTTTTTCGTGTTTTGTTTGCGGTTTTATCTAGTATAAGCAAGTCTAGCTGTTTTTGCAAAAGGTTTTGTATTTGAGGCGTCTGTTCTACGACAACCCCATATGGGGCACAGATTGCATTATAATATTGATGATTATCCGCAGAGTATACATAGGGCACAAATATTGTGGGAACCCCCGCACAAGCGTTTTCCATAACTGTTCCAGCACCACTACGAGCAATGGCAATGTCTGCACTTTGCAGTGCGGATGGCATGTCCTCAATAAAGGGTAAAATATCCGCATCTATATTATATCTATCGTATGCCTTTTTCACCATATCTATTTGTGTGCTACGAACCTGTTGCACAACATGGATTTTATCCGCATATTTGGAAAGGACATCAGGCATAATATCCCCGAATATTTCCGCCCCTTGGGACCCCCCTGTAATTAAAATATGGATTTTTTCTTGTGCAGGGGTATACGGCATCGTATACAAGTCGGCAATATCCTTACGAATGGGGTTTCCTGTGTATACGCATTTTGACACATCCAACCCATGGGTCTGTTTAAAAGACACTCCTATACGTTTTGCAAAACGAGAAAACAGTCTATTTACCCGACCTGCATAGGCATTTTGTTCATGTAAAAATATAGGAATACGTAATAACACACATGCAAATAAAACAGGTACCGAAGCATAGCCTCCAAATCCTATGACCGCATCTGGACGCAATCTTAGCATATGAAAGATGGTTATCAAGGTACCCCATAAAATAAGCACCAAAGACACGACCTTAAAGGCTATACTCTTACCCACCACATGACGAGAGGGTATAGCATACGTTCCAGCATACATATGCGTATCCATATGCGAAGAGTCACCCCATTTTACACCCCGTTTGTCTGTAAATAAATATACTGTATTTCCCTGTTCATGAAATTTTTTTGCCGTGGCAATGGCAGGGTACATATGCCCACCTGTTCCCCCCGTGGTAATGCATATCTTCATGCTAATCCTCATACTTTCTACGGCGAGACAACGCCATAAACACCCCTAATGTGACCGCAATTGCAACATAGGATGACCCCCCCATAGATATCAGGGGTAGTGTCATACCTTTGGGGGGAACTAATCCTGTAGTAGACCCAATATTAATTGCCGTTTGCACCGCAAATTGTACGCATAGCCCCACCATTGCAATCATACTAAATGTATCATTTCTATGCCATATAAGCCATAACATACGTCCAATAATACAGCCAAATAATAACAGGACAAATATAGCAAGAAATGCCCCGCCTTCTTCTCCATACACAGCAAAAATAAAATCTGTATGAGAATCTGGTAGTTTGTATTTAATTTTGCCATTGCCTAAACCTTGTCCAAATAATCCCCCCGCCTGAAACGCCTCTAAGGATGTATCTATCTGATATGTATCCGCATTCCCTTTGTTCAAGAATCCTTGGATACGGGTATTTACATGTGGGAAAAACATATATGCAAACAACAAAAAGAAACACAGAAAAACCAACAACACCAATGCGGTAAGCAACGAAAGCCCCGACACCAATAGTTGTGCCCCCCAAATACACCCTAATAGAACCGCCTGACCCAAATCAGGCTGAATAATAAATAAAAAGGCAAATAGTATAAACAAAACACAACTCATCCCCGACCCAGGAATATTCTTTGTATTAAACCGAGCAGAAAATAGCCACGCAGACACAACCGCAAAAATAGGCTTTGCAAATTCACTAGGTTGTACAGATATTCCCCCCACAATCAACCAACGTACAGCACCTTTATTTTCAAAACCAATCCATGGCAACAGCATTAAGACAACAAGCATAGGAATAACACCCCATACACACAACCGCCTTACCCATTGCACAGATAACATAGACGCCACAATGAATGTACCCGCCCCCAAAATTGCAAAAAATAAAAACCGAGTGCTAATAATCGTCCCGTCTATAAAATTCAAGCGAATGTAATTGGAACTAGGCACCGACAAGCTGGTCACAATTCCCAATACAAATAATCCAAGTATAAGGAAGAATAAAACCTTGTCCAAAGACCGCCAATATTTCTTGATATATGATAACGACATATATTCTAACATACCTGTTCCCCCTTTTTATCCACAAGGGATTTGACGCAATTACAAAATACATCCCCACGGTGAGCAAAGCTGTCAAACTGATCCCATGAAGCACACGCAGGCGACAACAATACCACACCTTGGGTAGATTGAGCGTCTTTGAAAGCCCCTTGCACAGCAACATCCATCGTTCCTGACAGGCTATATGGAACGTTATGTTCACGTAAAAATTTACCAATATTCTCCGTACCTTCACCAATAAGGTACGCGTGTGATATACGGTTTAAATGCGGTATCATATCATCATACCCACCTGTTTTTTCTCGCCCCCCCGCAATCCAATAAATATCATTATAACATGTAATCGCCGTAAGAGATGATTGTACATTGGTTGCCTTGCTATCATTAATAAAATCTACACCATCATAAGCACATACAAACTGTTGACGATGATTTAAACCCTTAAAGGTCTTGCACGCCTGTAATATGTCATCTTTTTGCAGACCCAAAGCTTCACATATAGCCACACACACAGCGATGTTTTGACGATTGTGGCACCCCTTTAAATACAAGGTTTCTTCTGCATCTTGATAAGATACTGTACGCACATCCCCATCCAACATATTAACGGCTTTTTGTCCCCAATCATCATCAATACAAACAATAGCCCCCGTTTCCATATTATCAAAGATATGCATCTTGGCTTGGAAATATGCATCCATGCTACCATGCCATACCAAATGGTCTGGGGTTATATTTAACAAACACGCCACATCAAATTTCATGCCTGATACACGGCTCAACATATAAGACGACATTTCCAATACATATACCCCATCGTCCCCTAAATCCCCAAGGGAAATCGCAGGCATACCAAAATTACCCCCAACCGCATGTTTTACCCCCAATGTTTCAAGCACATGTGCAACCAAAGCCGTAGTTGTAGATTTTCCATTTGTACCCGTAATCCCCACATATGTTGAATTGGGCGACATATCATAACGAAGTTTGACCTCGCCAATTATGGGAATATCATGCATATGGGCGTGGATACATATGGGGTGTGAATCACTAATTCCGGGGCTAACCACCATGCAGTCTAACAAAGATGTATCCATTTGTAATATATCTACAATGGGAATATTTTGTTGCTGTGCTGTGTGTCTGCTATTTTCATTATCATCCCAAGCATATACAACCGCCCCCATATCCATCAAAGCATGGGCACTGTGCAGTCCTGCAATCCCTAAACCCAATATGGCGATATGTTTCCCTTGATACATGATTTTATCTTAATTTTAGTGTAGATAGTCCAATGATAGCCAATATAATGGCACAAATCCAAAACCGAATAACAATCTTACTTTCAGATAGTCCTTTTTTCTCATAATGATGATGCAATGGTGCCATTGCAAATACCCGTTTTCCCGTCAAACGAAAACTAGCCACTTGTATAATAACACTTAATGCCTCTACAACAAAAACCCCCCCAATAATAGAAAGAATAATCTCATTTTTGGTAAGCACCGCAAATGTCCCCAAGGCACCCCCTAAGCATAAAGAACCCGTATCCCCCATAAACACAGACGCAGGCGGGGCATTAAACCACAAGAACCCCATCATAGCACCCACAATCGCCGATGCAACAACAGTTAATTCCCCCGCCCCTGATACGTGAGGGATATATAAATATTCTGCAAAAATACTATTTCCGACTAAGTATGCAATCGCCCCATAACATCCAGCGGAAATTAAAATAGGTACCGATGCCAACCCATCCAGTCCATCGGTTAAATTCACCGCATTAGAAGACCCTACAATAACCACCACGGCAAAGGGAATAAACCATAATCCCAAATCAAGCATTATGTCTTTTATAAAGGGTAAAACCACAACAGATTTCAAATCACCATCTATTACCGATTGGAACCATATAGTGGCAATAACCGCAATCGCACATTGTGCAAAAAACTTTGTAGACGATTTCATATCCTTACGTTTCAACTTGGAATAATCATCTACAAACCCCAAAACACCATACCCCAATATGACAAAGGTAATAATCCATACATATGCATTTGTTATATCCGTCCATAAAATAATAGATACAACCACAGACAACAAAATCATGACCCCACCCATTGAGGGTGTACCTGATTTCTTCTGATGGCTTTCTGGGGTATATGCACGTATATTAGACGCCCCATTTTGTAAACGAGCCAACATATCAATAATACGAGGTCCAAAAATTAAACACAGTAATAAAGACGTCATCATCGCACCCGCAGAACGAATACTAATGTATCTAAACAAATTAAAAATATGAGAAAACTCTTCGTATTGTGGCAATAAATTATATAACACAACAAAACCCCTATGTTCTTGTACTTTCTATTGCAAGAAATCTAACAACCTATCCATTTTCATACCCCTAGACCCCTTGATAAACAAAATATCTTGATGTTGTACCACATCTAAGACATGGGGGCAAAGCATATCTATGTTTTCAGACCAAAAAATGTTCTTTTTTTCAGGGACATACATATATAATGCATGCATATGTTGTCCACATAAAAATATCATGTCTAAATTGTTAAATATAGTTTCATCATATATGTTTGTATGGTACTTAGCTGTATCCGCACCCAATTCTAGCATATCCCCTAATATGGCAATCTTTCTACCCTTAGTTTCTAATGTGTCCAAGGCTTGCAAACCCGCACGTACAGACGCAGGAGAGCTATTATACGTTTCGTCAAAAATATAAATTTTCGTATCATTATACGTATACTCTTTGTTTTGCCCCCGTCCATTTGAAGGGCGGTGTGTTTTCATTACATCAATCGCAACCATCATATCCAATTGTAAAGCCTTTACCGTCAATAATACAGCCATAGCATTAGATACACGATGTATACCTAAGCTAGGTAAAGATATATTATATGCAACATCATCTAATTTTAAGCTCGCCATCTGCACAGAACCGGACACCGCCATAGATACAATATTATCCTGTGCATAAGCATACACGATATCTGCGTACTGGTGGCTTAAGGTATCTAAGATTTCAGGATGTTTCCCACTTGCGTTATATATGGCGATTTTATCCTCAACCAATCCTTCAAAAATTTCAGATTTTGCACGGGCAATTCCTGAAACGTCATCAAAGTTTTCTATGTGTGCTACATCTATGGCGGTAATAACCGCAATATGAGGTTTTGATAAATGGCTGAGATGCCTAATTTCCCCCCCCGTAGACATACCCATTTCAATCACAGCATATTCTGTATTCTTATCCAGCGACAATAACGTCAATGGCACTCCTAAGTGATTATTTAAGTTTCCTTTTGTAGATTGCGTCTTGCCAAATTTTGATAACACCGCATGCAAAGTATCCTTTACGCTGGTTTTGCCAACCGACCCTGTAATCCCAATCACCGTACCAGAAAATTGCTGACGTGCATATGCCCCCATCTTGGTCAAAGCATCATATGTGTCAGACACAATAATCTGTGGAATATCCACTGTACAAGGGTGGTCTACCAACACGCACGAAGCCCCCCCTTCCACCGCCTGGGAGATATATTTATGCCCATCATTATTAGGTGTTTTAAGGGCAATGAACATATCCCCATACTGCACCAAGCGACTATCAATAGCAAACGATGAAACGCACATATCAGGAGGTCCCTGAATATGCCCTGAACAGGTCTTTGCTAAGTCTTGTATGTTCCAATGTGTCATATGTATATACTATTTCATATCCCGTATTATCTGCTGGATAACCTGTGCGTCATTATGTGGATGCACGGTATTTCCAATAATCTGACCTTCTTCATGCCCTTTTCCTGCTACAACCACAATATCCCCTGTTTGTGCATTTTGCAATGCCCTGATGATAGCAGATACACGGTCAAGGGAATCTATGCAATTGTCCTGTCCGCCGGATAAAACTTCTGCTCGGATATTGTCTGCATTTTCCGTACGGGGATTATCGTCCGTTACATAAACTTTATCTGCATACTCAGACGCAATTCTACCCATAACAGGGCGTTTCTGAGCGTCCCTATCCCCCCCACAACCAAATACCACATGCAGTGTATTATCCGTATGCTTACGCAAAGATTCCAATATGGTTTTTAACGCATCTGGTGTATGGGCATAATCTACAAATACACTCGCCCCACTAGGGGTTGTCGCTACCTGTTGCATACGCCCATAAACACAGGTAATATTCTGTAATTGTGATACCAAGGTATGCACAGAAATACCACTTTGCAAAGCTAAGCCGAGTGCACACAATATATTTTCTAATTGAAACATGCCTATCAATGGAATATGCACATCAAACGTATCTTGCATAATATCCATTTGTACATCATAGCCTGTTGGGGTAGGCGAGACTTTGCTTATATATAAATCTGTTTTTTCTGTACGCATAACACTATATGACAGGACATTTATATCACGTGATATACACACCCGTTTTATATGGTCAAATTCTTTGCTATGTTTGTTGATAACTGCGGTTCCCCCCGACTCTACAACATCCTGAAACAAGCGTAATTTTGCTTCAAAATATGTCTTCATATCCCCGTGATAATCCAAATGATCATGGGTTAAATTAGTAAAGGCACCTGCCCGTATCTTAATCCCATCCAAGCGATACATATCTAAACCATGAGAAGACGCCTCTACGCATACATAATTTACATCATTATCTATATGTGCCCGTTGTAAAATATTACACAGCTTAGCCGGCTCCGGTGTCGTTAGACTGCTAGACATATCTGTAATTGCCCCGCAAATTCCCATTGTCCCCACGCAAATAGCAGGATGTCCAGACATTTGGGCAAGTTGCATTGCAAAATTTGCAACACTGGTTTTCCCATTGGTGCCTGTTACCGCCATAATACAAGATGGCAATCTATCATAAAACAATCCACACAAATGTGCATATACTTGACGAGGATTTTCTACACACAATATATCCACAGTGTCCGTTAAATTTTCTAAATGCCCCTGCATATCAATATGGGTAATAATAAGCTCTGCCCCCTGCCTAATTACATCATTAATAAACTGGGTGCCATCATGTGCAACCCCTCTAACAGCCAAAAACCCCATACCTTTTGTGATATGACGACTATCCGTTCCTAATCCTGAAACGTTGTATTTTTTGCCCTGATACATAATGTCTTTGTATATCATCATATTTTCTTTCTGCTCATCTTGCGACGTTCATACGAAGGAATTTTCAAATCTTTTACCGCTTTGCTATTTTCATCAATGGGGTTTACACCTAATAATGGGGCAATCCTTTTGACAATATTTCCAATGGCTGGGGCGGCCACTTGCCCCCCCGTAGGGCGTAAGCCGTTTGTATATTTTCCTGCCTTAGGACTGTCTATCATAACATATACCACATATTGAGGTTTATGCATTGGAAATCCTGCTATATAAGATGATATAAGCGAGGTTGTATCATAGCCCCCTGTTGCCTTAACCTTGTCTGCGGTTCCTGTTTTTCCGCCAACTACAAACCCTTTTACCGCTGATTTTCTGCCCGAACCGTCCAATGTATTCAGACGCATAAGCTTGCGAACCAAATGTGAGGTCTCTTGTGAAATAACCTTATGCGTAATAACCGGTGCTTGCGTATCCGTCTTAATAAACTTTGGCGTATAATAATACCCCCCATTAATCAAAGAGGCAATACTCGCCGTTAAATGCAGAGGGGTAATTGCGATACCATGCCCATAAGAAATGGTCATTGTTTCCGTGCGTTTCCACCGACGTGGATACAGAGTATGAGATTTTTCAGGCAAAATAATATCCATTGATTTTAAAAACCCTAATTTCTCCATCAACCCGGACCAAAATCGAAACGCTTTGATACCATAAGTGTTGGAACC
>JAOTRI020005112.1:0-19280 GCA_028564885.2 Zoanthus sanctaehelenae | reverse complement strand
TATCGGCACAATAAACCACAGTTTTTCAACCAATCACAGCGCGCGTACTATTTTGGTTATTTTATAAATATATATATATATACATCTTTATACGTTTGTTATTTGAAACAAGAGCGTTTTCAGTGACTAATACTTTTACTTTGAAAAACAAAATTTAAAATGGTATCAAATTTTAAAATTTTAATCATTTAATCCTTAATTAACCGAAGTTAATTGAATTTCTATTATACTCTGTTATACACGTAATAGTATATAAATGTGCTATATATCAGTTTTGACTTTTGTTTATGTATATATAATCCTTAGCTATCGAATGACGATGGCCAAAAAATAATTAAATTTCTTGTTTTCTTCCTGCTTCGAAATGCGTTTAACGCTTTGAAAATTTGCTTCTTGTTTTACGTTGTCTGTTCTATGAGAAGACTGGTAACTAGTAGGTCATCATTAAAAGAAAAAAAGTATTTTTACTTGCAAAAATTTACAACTTACATATTTACATACAAATAGTTTTCTACCCTTTTATCATTACCCCTTTCGTTATTAATCAAGATATTCAATTCGTTCCTAGTCCTCCATTTTCTGGCTCGGACCCCATGAAGACATACAACATCATCCTAAGAGGAATGGACATAATCGAGTTTCCACGAAAAATTACTCGTAACGCACAAAACCTAATAAAGAAACTCTGTAAAGATAACCCTGCCGAGCGCCTCGGGTACCAGAAAGATGGTCTTAAAGACATCAAGAAGCACAAGTATAGCTCTGCTCTTGAATTATTTATTTTAAAAATGGAGGTTATATTTCGCTAAACTGTAAAAGCTTTATTTGTAACATCGCCAAGGCTTGTACAGGTGTCCATGTTTTCTAAATAATATTGATATTTATAACCGTAGTCTCAGACAAGCCACAGCTTTAGCCATAGTGACTTACACTTACATTATCATTTCATTGTCACGTACACGACCATAGTCACAGAGACAGGCATATCACCTCACTCACAGATATAACGTCAGTTTCAGCTACAGGCATAATCTCAGACACAGTTATAACCTCAGTAACGGCATAATTTCATTCACAGATATAACCTCAGTTACAGCTACAGGCATAATTTCAGACACAGTTATAACCTCAGTTAGAGCCACAGGCATAATCTTAGTCACAGATATAATAACTTCAGAAGTTTAAATTCGGTTAATTGTCATTGTCACAGTGCTGGCAGCTGCGACCGTGGTTGCGACAATAATATAGTCACAGAGTTGTGCTCACAATCACCGTTACAGCCACAGCTCCACTTGCAAGCTCCAGTTACAGTTACAGCAACGATCGTAATCCAGTCATAACTACAGCCAAAGCCTCAAATCTATGCCTATTCTAATCACAATATAGCTAATTAAACCTAATCACAGTCACAACCATTGCCATAGATACAGTCATAACATCCATAATAACACGCAGTCACAGTCTCCTTACAGTAAGTAATTGTCAGAGCTACATATAAAATTTTTTGACATTTTTCACAATTTTACGAAACTTGCAAACTCAAATCACATTTGAAAAGGTTGCCTAAATCCACAAGAAGGTTTATGCAAATGGTAGAAAGATTCAGCTCATAAATACGTTATTGTATAATGAAACAAGAAAATGAAACAACAAATTTTCATATTTTTAAATTAATTAAAATAATATAAAACTCTAACTCTTACTGACGTACACTCAACCATTAGTTTTCACGTAGAAAGGCACAAAGTGGAAAACATGGAAAGTGAAGCTTATGCTTCTGATTCTCTTATATGTTGATTTCCTTCATTTTCATTGAGGAATACCGCGAATGAGTAGCAGTGAATTAGCTTAAGCAGGGACTTTCATATTTGCATATAATTTTCATGTTTATAATCCTCCAGCCATTTTCGTACCCAGAGTCCACGCAGCCTATAGCTAAATAGCTAAATGAAGGACCACGTGGGCTCTGGGTACGAGAATGTCCTCCAGCCTGCTTTGCATGGCTCGTTCGTTGTACATAAAGTGTCTTGATCCACAATGTTTACTAGTAATTACGGAGCGGATTCGCCTTCGTTTTACGGTTTAAGTAATCTTAAGTTCGATTCACTGATATGTTTAGAAAATTGGTTTTATATTTGCTATTATTATTGTACATTGAAACTTTAACCCTTTCACTCCCAATCAGTTATCAATACTCAACTTCTCCTTACATAACAGATACAAAATAAGACATTTGCTAATGAGAAAATGAGAATTGATCAAATGAATAAAATAAATAATTAAAATAAATAAATACTTTATTTAACGTCAATTGCGAAGGGAGTGGTTGCCCATTCTTCCTGGCCAGAGGCTAATGTTTAATCGCTCGACGGCCCAGATCTTGGCGTGAAAGTCGAATTTGCTGAAGGAGGAAAACCGGAGTACCCGGAGAAAAACCCTCGAAGTCAGATTGAGATCGACAAATTTCAGCCCACAGGCCGAGACCAGGAATCGATCCCAAGTCGTAGAGGTGGAAGGCACGACTGATGACCACTATGACAACTTGACTCCTTAGATTATAATAGCAGCTTACTTTAAAAGGCTCACTTCATATTAACACGCGTTAAACCCTTTCTAAACGTCTTTATGAAAAATCATATTGTGTCTCTTTTTAAAAACCCGAATAAGAAAACTTAGCAATTGGAAAGCCACAGGAAACAAACAAAAGCAAACGTTGCTCTTATTTAAACACTGCAAGAAAAACATATACTTCAAATTAGATAAAAACAAAGGCAAAACTATCATTATTCGGTTGATTGTTAGTTTGGAGTTGCCCCAAAAGCTAAAGCTGAAAAAAAAAAACAGAAAAAGCCGTTGTTTTTTTGTTCAGCCAAGGATTCACTAAAAGACGTTAACGAACCCTTTATTCAACATAATATAAGTTTTGGTTTTTTGTTTAGCTAAGAAATCTATCCCAAACAAAAAGAAACTAATTTTCAAACAATACAGAACGATCATTATAAGAAATAACATATATACAAATACATGCGTAGATAAAAAACTCAAATAAATCTGAGCTCCAGTTGGGAATCGAACTCATGACCTTCCGTACACTAGTCGGACGCTCAACCACTGAGCCACGCCCCTAACTCATAAGCCAATTAGCAAAGTCAGAAAAGATAGATAAGATAAATTTTCAATTATTCGCCTCAAAACAGGCCCTAGTAATTGATCATCTGGTATGAATATTGACAATAGGTTATTAGGCTTTAGATACCGAACAGCTGCAAATTCCGTTTGGTAACATCAAAAAGAGTTTGAATGACAAGGTCACTAGCATATGGCGCAATGTTTGAAAGATTTTGCTTAGTTACAATTGCAAACGAGTTTTACCCTAACAAAAACTTAACGAAATGGCTTACAAAACGTCTGTTAAAGGCACCTAATGCTAGTCAGAAACTTTTCATTTGTTGGTGCAGCGGTTTTGTCGCAGACTTTAAAGAAGCTCGCGTTAACGCTATTTTTATAAATATCGCATCCTTTGAAATCCAGTGTTATGTTTAAAATATAAACGTTTTGTTCTTACGCTTAGCTAAGAAATCAATCCTAAAGAAAAAGAAAACAATTTTCCCCTTTTTAATTAATTTCATCACCGTACGGATTAAGACCATCTTTTACCACAATTAAAAAAATGAAATAAAAAAACTGCAACTGCTTATATATTCTATCGCAGGACGATTCTACGAAGCAATAATCTGGAAAATTTTCTGCGAGTCCTAGAACAGATGAAAAAATTCTCTTTTGTCTGAAGCGTCATTCCTCCATTTCCAAGGCTTTTCCAAGCTAATTCGAAATTGTTAAGTTAAGAATCGAAGAGGGAATCTATTGAAGGAGTTCTACTATACGCTATGAAAAAAGCTCCCGATCTTCCAGCTCCCGATCTTCCAGCTCCCCATCAGGAAAACTTAAGCTCGTTTTAAATTCTGCAAAACACCAAAACAACTCAAACAAGTCAGAAAAGATGATGAGATAAATTTTGAATTACCCGCCTCAAAACAGGTCTGGTAATTAATCATCTGGTAAAAATATTGACAATAGGTTATTAGGCTTAAGATGCCGAACAGCTGCAAATTCCGTTTGGTAACATCAAAAAGATTTTGAATCACAAGGTCATTAGCATATGGCGCTTGCAAACGCATATCGCTACACAGAGCCAAAAGAATCGCTTCGGATTTTAATTCAGAAGTAAAAAAGATCAAAAAAAGTTTCCTTGATGCCGGATACCTATCCTGGTTCATAAATAAAACAGTTAACGAATTTACTAATTCGAGAGAAAACGAAACAATTCTCCCAACCGGTCCCTCCCAATCCAATGATTTGATGACCGTAAAACTATCTACATTGAACTCCCTTTCTGTAAACAAAATGAGCTAGATAGTAGAAAATTTATCCACAAACTAATCCGTTTTACACTAGGACAGTACAAGTTTCACATAGTTTGGAAAACACGACAAATTCTAAGTTCATTATTCAAGTTGAAAGATATAGTTTAACCATGCAGCAAGTCTTGTTTCTTACGGCTCGTGTAATTTATGCGATGCAACGTATGTGGGCGAATCGAAACTTGTAGACATTTCGAGACAAGACAAAACAAATATGAAGACACCTCTAGAAACTTTGAACGTGCTAAACATTCTTCTTTAATCCTGGCCATTCATTCTCGTGGAATTTTCTTGCATTCTCAAGCCATTGTTGTAAACGAAGAACCCACGAAGCTATTTACATAGCCAAGTTGAATTCCTCTTTGAGTAATCATAATTCTTCTTTTCATCTTTTCCTATTCCCTAAAGGAACACGTAACAATGAGCTTTGTTTTAAACTCTAATATGTTATATCCTAACAAACCCACACTTTTTCACATTGAAGATAATCAATTGATCGAAAACGTTTTGTGATTTTTAAAACTTTATATATTACAAATTTTCTACCTTACAGATATTTTTACTATATACATGGCGCAATGTTCAAGTTTAAGTTTAATACGTAATTTTTTAAATAAATACAAAAATCCAACAACCTGCAAATAGCTACGCTAATCTAGGCAGGTTGAATGGTAAATTAATTTAAAAAGTTCTAATAAATACATAATAAATTAATAAGTATAATGTTTGAAAGATTTTGCTTTGTTACAACTGCAAACAAGTTTTATCCCAACAAAACCTTAACGGAATGGCTTACAAAACGCCTGCTAAAGGCACCTAATGCTAGTCAGAAACGTTTGACTTTTTATTTGTTTGTGCCGCGGTTTTGTCGCAGACTTTAAAGAAGCTCGCGTTAACGCTTTTTTTATATATATCGCATCCTTTGAAATCCTGTGTTTTGTTTAAAATATATACGTTTTGTTCTTAGGTTTAGCTAAGAAATGTAGCTAATTAGATCATTGGCCATATAACAATAGGGAAAGAGAGAACAAAACATAGAACAATAAAGCCGCCAAGTTTCCTAACTATTTGATTATAATAACTATGTCTGATCAATATATATTTCGCACATAATGAATGCAAATATCATTCAGATGTCTGGCAATTCTGCCTATATAAAATGTATAATCGAGCTTCAAGCATTATTGTGCTCATGTATACAGATATCCAACAGCGACCGTACGGGACTAAAAATGTGGTATCGAGGAAAATCCTGCTTATACTTAACCATGTTTTTATTCACGTGCCCGATTTGGATCCTCATTTCGTTAGCCTTGTGGCTTCACAGCTTCAGTCGCCGATTCAAACAGATATCTAATTTCGGAGAACAAAAAAGTGCGATGCCTACAAAATTAAATCCGCGTCTCAGAAGAACAGTCCTTGTAACAGACGGGGTACAGACTAAGACTCTTCATGTCATACGGATACTTGCCAGAGCTGGCCATCGGATTATTCTAGCGGACTCGGAAAATTACAAACACTCCGGAGCGAGCTGGTCGAAATACGTCTCCCGGGTACAATACGTTCCTCATCACGATGGTGAGACCGAAAATCAGTATATTGATCAAATTGTAAAGATAGCCATTGAAGAAAAAGTTGACTGGTTTATCCCAGTAAGTAAGACTCTCTCCGCTATTCCAAACTACATGGTAGAAGAGAAACTAGCCAAACTTTGTCATCGAGTAAGATGTTTTGGGTTTGGTGATTTGGAGTTTTCAAAATTACTCAACGATAAAAGGCTTTTTCTCAAAGAATGTCAGAGACTTGGGCTGGCGGTTCCCGACTTTAGAATTGTTTCACATATAGAAGAATTGAACAAGCTAAGAGATGAGAGATTTTTCGAAAAAGGTCATTACTTCCTTAAACCTGCTCTGGATTACTCTGAAGACCGGTCCAATTTTACCCGAATTCCAAGCGAAGCAAATGCTTTCGAAGACTATGTGAAAGATTACGAAGATAAAATCGCTTCTGAACGGCCTTATTTTGTGTGTGAGTACATCAAAGGTCGTGAATATGCTTCTCATGCCATTTGCCGAGACGGTCAAATGCTTACTTTTCAAGCTTGTCCAAGTTCAAGCACTCAAATAGAATATGAGACTGTAGACCACCCACAAATACGAGAATGGACGGAGCAATTCTGTAGGAAAATGAGGATAACCGGAGGTATCTGCTTCGACTTTTTACAAGACAATGTTACAAATAAGATCTACTGCATTGAATGTAATCCACGCATGCATTCCGCTATTACATCCTACCATTATGATCCAAACCTGGCTATAGCTTTTCAAGCTATTCTCGAGCCTGAAAATGCCCAAGAAGAAAAGATTAGATTCCCTATAGAGCCACTAAGGAGTTCTCCTCGCGTTTACTGGCTTCTCCAGGAATTTAAAAAGTTGCTCACTGGCAGACAAGGTGTTTGGGAGTTTTGTTCGACTGTGCGGAATGGTACAGAAGCGGTTTATGATAATGATGACCCTTTACCATTTTTGATCTCAAATACACTTCACCTGTTGTTTCAGTTGAAGAAAAAGATCGTATCCGGAGCTCGCTGGGTTGTTGTAAACCCGTGCCTAGGGAGGCTTGGCAGATGAATTCATTTAACAGGCCCAAAAGGCCGCCGCAGGGGTGGATAGACATTTTCTCCATTAGTAAACTCCCCGAGTCGCCCTTCACCAAGCTAACCAAATGTGCATTCTATAATGAATTATATTGACTATAATTTATTGTGTTTACCCGTTGTAAAGAAACTCTATTTGAAATATACAAGCGTAAGGACTGTTAAAATCAACACATCAACTTTTCCCGTTGTATTATAAGTTTTAATCTAAAAATGCAGACTTTTAACAAATTTATCACAGTATTCTGAAATAAATGAAGAACGTACAACCAAGTATGCATTCTATAATGAAATATTGACTATAATTTATTGTATTTACCTGTTGTAAAGAAACTCTATTTGAACTATAAGCGTAAGGACTGTTAAAATCAACACATCAACTTTTCCCGTTGTATTATAAGTTTTAATCTAAAAATACAGACTTTTAATAAATTTATCACAGTATTCTGAAATAAATGAAAAACGTATAATTAAAGAGCTTTTTAATTGATGCGTGAATTTCGCAGAACAGACTGATGAGATCGAAAAGACTTTTTGTGCAATCTGACAGTTAAAACGTGTTACACTAATCAGTACAAAATTATTCAAGGAATAGATTAATTTGGGCATACGATTGTATTATTTAAGTTAAAACGAGAAACTATTCCTTTTTTTTTTGTTATTTATTATTTCGGCTGTCATCCGACGGCCATCTTCAGATACTGTTGAGTAATACTAATACAATTAATACAAATTCATCCAATTTAAGTGTCAAGGGAATTTGTTAACCAGCTCGTTTATTGTTGGTTTTTGTTCTTTAATAAACAATGCTTCAGACAGCTTTCTTTTCAAATTGTTTAAAGAGACAATCGTTTAAGACTAAAATTGCTCAATATTTGGCAGTGACTTAGTATGTCGACTAACGAAATTAAAATAAGATTTCTGGTTGGCTGAAGAAGAGGTTGACACAAGATTTATATTCCTTTTGATTGGTCGGTAAACGAAAACATGCAGAACCCAATATTTACAGGCGGGTGTCCTGTTTGAAGTGCATACATAATGACAAAGGTTAATCTCTTCTCTTTCGTTTAATCTTCTCTGCCTGTTTCTCCAATGTAAAACTCACTACATCCTTCATGTCCGCATGTAATTTTGTAAAAAAAAACATGTCTGTGTTCTTTTCTTGTAATGGCCTTTGTATGAAAACGTAATGCGAGTTTCTGTGCACTGTATGTAAAACATCTCTTTACTTCTGGCGTAGTGTTATTTTCAGCTAAATGTTTTAGCTTACGTATTAGTTAGTTACTATAATTTTAAAATAGAAACTGACTGCTGCAAGTACACAATTTCGTTACAGAGACAATACTGTTCTACTTTCGGTATTTAACGGTAAATATTATTGTTATGGCGGTGTGACAGGCATACACAGTTTTACTCACACTACGCTCAGTTTTCTGAACATTTAGGAACTTGGTGAGGTTCCAAGGAGTAGAGATAATAGCTAGGACTCGAGGTCCCTTACAAGGATCTTACTCCTGGGCCTCCGATTTAACGTCTTATCCGAGAAGACGCGAAAGTCTAACCATTTGCAGATATTGGAGCAAAGGAAGCACTTTCTCCTCAATTATTTTAAGACCCTGAGTATTGGTCCGGCCGGGAATCGAGCCCGAGACCTCCCGCACAATAGACTGGCGCCTTACCAACTAGGCTAACCTGCGACGCTCGCTAGGCGATTCCCAGTTTTGGATTTACATGCTAGATTCAAGAATTTGTTTCTTTTTCTTTCGGTTTCTTTTGCATTCAGTTTTCCCCTCTTTATTCCTATTATTTAAATAAATGGACCCTAAGCCTATTAGGGGAAAAAAAAGCTCATCTCAGTTTGATACCTCACCCACCAAGGATTTTAAAATGGATAGCACTGCAGTACTACAGTAGTACTAACAAAATCAAATACATTCATTCCGTGAAATTCAAACCTGACTTTTCATGCAAGACTCAAGCTCCTCGGTAGTTGGTGTGTGTTCGCCTTGTCGCTTTTTTGCCTGAAAAGAAGTAAAGTCAAGTACATCATTCACTATCACAAAAAACTTGAACGAGCAAACTAAAACGATTATAAAGTAATATTAGTTTAGCACAAGACCACGGGCTAAAATTAAGGCTAAGAAAAAGTTACTGTCAAGGAAACGTTTAAAGTTAGAAGAAAGAGAAGAGATAATTATGTATTGCGACAATCGACAAGGTTAACAACTTGTTAAAGAAAGCGATCGAGAATAATCGACAAGAAGAGTAAAACTTAAAGTTTATTATAACTTATAAAGAAGAGTAGAACTTATTTTCCATATGATGTATCTCGTTGAGCATTTGTACGTTGTTAATTAAACTTTAATCTCGTTTTTTGAAAAAATAGGCACTTACAAAAACTGAGAAGAAAACAAAGTTTAAAGGAAAACCCACTGATTCTGCATGTGGCAGAATTATGGAAGTATATGCCAAATATAGCAAGTCATTAAATAACTTCGTTTTCGAACAACAGGAAAAGATAGTGCAACAGAAAGTAATTATACTATAGGGAACTTCTTTCTTTATCTTTATTAAAGTTCTGTGTGGATTGATATCAGGCCATTACTCAATAAACCCATTTTAGATAACATGTCATCAATTTTTAACATCACGACCGAGAATGTTGCAATAAAAATACTTCAGTTGACAAATAAAGAAGCCAAAGCCGTGTATTAGACTGTGATAAAACACAACGAGCCGCAAGCGAATGTTTTCTTGATTTCTTGAGTATTTTAATCACAGTCTAATACACAGCTAAAGCTTCTTTATTTACTTTATGATATAGACTTTACACTCCGCGATTAGCGAAAAACAATATTTTAATAAGCTTTTTCTGTTATATACTCCGAAACAAACATAAACTTTCAACCAATCAGAGCGCACGCAGGGTCCTATCTATAATATTATAAAAAAAGAATAAGGATCAGTTTCGTGCATAGAGAACCCAAGATCTCTGCTTTCTAGCCACAAGGTCACAGGTCCGATAACCGCCTTGTCGACGTTCTGTAATCTTTGTGTAGCCGTCTTTTGCGCCAAAGCTAATTCAAGTTTCCATCCTTTAAGATAATAAAAGAGTACCAACATCAGATGGGCACGAACCTGTGATGAAGTCGTGTCCCGTCCTTGGGGAGTCACAGACTCTCAACCGCTGGGAAAATGAGATAAGTTTACGTGCTTTTAAACGTTTGGCTTATTTCTCCTCCAATCAAAAACACAGAGCTTATGAGCTTGAATTGTTGTTAAAAAGATGAAAGAAATAATACCGAGATTACGTGAAAAATTAGCGAATTCTTAAGACAGCTCGATACAATAACTTTATTTAACAATATCCAGAAGTACCATGGACAAACAAACCTGATACGCCATAAATGCGCACTTCATAGCATTTTCAACTGAGCATGCACCGCACGCCATTGTAGTAACTTCTGTCATTCCGGGAGGTGCGATCTGAAACAACGAAGTATTAATTTGAACTTGCGTTAGGACAATATCAATAACTCGAATTTGATTCGTTGTACATTAGTGGGACATCCAAATAAATTTTTATTCACCATTTTCAAAGTTTGAATTTTCCACGCTCCGCTATCTTGAATGTGACGTGATATGAAGTGCTAGTCCCAATTCCATACTCAATAGCAACGAAAGAGTGAGGCCTAGAACTGCAACTAAGCACGTCACAGCTAAAACTTTGAATTTATTGCAGGTATTTAACTTGCGAACATAACTGTAAAGATTTTTTTAATGAACGCAACAGCATAATTGCGTTTAAAGTTTATAGAAGATCGCAACCCTAATCTTGGGTTGCATGTGGTGAATATGGGATGCCTGTGCTTTTCATGCGTGAATATTTTCTATTCGGGGGGCTTGTATTATGAATAAAAAATTTATTTTAACTTTAAAAATACAAAGTTTTTTGAAACACGATCCAGCGTTCCTTATGCCATCATGTCTTTCAAAAGAACGTTGTATTTATTAAAATTTGTTTTAATGACAAAAAAGAATATTGATCAGTCACCACTACGTCGAAAGCACTTTACAAACACAGGCGGGCCAAATCAAACGGTTCAAAAAGATTATGAAATTTGTACTGCATTTCCAACTGTTATCCAAGATCTTGACTGAATTTTGCACCAGAATTTCGTTCTTTTTTTACTGGTAATTTCTAAAATAAAAACTAAAAACAATAAAATTAATGTATTTTTCTTATATAATGGATTTTAAAACGAGCGGGATGAAGAAAGCGCGACAAACCCGTCTCAAAATGGTAACCCATCGAGATGAAAAAAATAATAACACAATTTACACAAAGTAAGCGAAATACATTTATTTTGCTGTCTCATTTTTGTCTTTTAGAATTATTGGTTAAAAAAAAGCAATCCTGGTAGTAAATTTAGTCAAGTTCTAGAATAACCGTTGGAAATCTAGTACATGCAAATGAGGCAATCTCTTCGAACCGTTTAATTTGGCTGATAGTGTTACAATCTGGGATTTTTCTATTTTAAGAGTTATTTTTTCACCCAATTCGATGCACCTAAAGGAAAATACTCTACCACATTCTTGGGTTTCATACTCACAGCCACCAACGATTCTTTAACATCCTTGACAAAAGTGGTAGGGGGAAAGACTCCAAGCGATGATCGTGTAACGAAATTAGCCTAGAAAGAAATACAAACAATAACAGAAAGGTTGATACCTTAATATTATGGTTGTACTTGGTATAAGAAACATCCATTCAGCAAATAGCGTCATACTTGCAGCAAGGGTTCCCTTAATGCACAGGGACTTCGAAATTCAATAGAAAAAACAAGTGAACAAATTTGAATAACGATAATAACTAAATTTAAAGGTATTTTAACCAGCTTTTAACACTTAACTCCTTGCTCTAATCATTATTTCATGGTAGATGGTTCTGCTCTGGTGAGAAGGGTGGGTAGTTCAATGTTCTAAAAGAAAAATCTCCACACTCTTAGATCTCCAAAGGTTGGTAGCTCTGCTTTTTAATTCGTATTTTTGTTTTCCCGGATAGAATAATAATAATAATAATAATAATAATAATAATAATTTATTTATATAGCGCTTAATTCGTAAGCTCTAAGCGCTTTACAATTTTAAAAGACTGATATAAAAGAAAATTAATACTAATATATTTAAAAACTACTACTAATAAAAGAAAACAAGATGTGTAGACATACAAAAAATACTAGGCAATATCAGCACACCATTATGAAGAAAATAAAAAGTATAGGTTTAACGACCGACTACTCTGCAGCTGTGTTTTAATTGTTTTTTTCCCAGGATCAAGAACCCATTTTAAAACTCTCAATGGCCTAAAACCCTTTTAATTACCATTTTCATGAGAACATGTAGGAATAACTCCTGAAAATGTATGTTCTTGGTTGCGGGTTTTTTTACTGTATTTATCCAAAAAATTATAACCAACAGTAATTCCTATCTAAAAATAAACTATAACATAACAATACTTATCCTGATTAAGGACGTAAACACGAAAACATGTAGATAAATAACTAAATCAAATATCACAAAATGTGTTGCTTTAATGATTCTTATCCATATGAGAACAATATCCAAGGCAATGTATAAAACCCTTATTCAATTTTTTGGGCTTCAAAAAGTAAATCGAAGTGACAAAATTCTAAGAACTAAGTAAGCTTGTGAGAAGACGAACATTTCTTTCCATAGCTATTTCCGAACTGCAGATACTTATTCAACTAAGTAATATAATACCACACAGGTTTATAAGATAAATTATTTTATTGACAACTAAATGTTAATCTTTTTTGTATGTTTTAATTGTTGGCTGAAAAAAAAATTAATTTTGAACTTTTAAGGTTTTTGAATGAATGCAAAATTATTGTCAAGCCCTACATATTGGTGACCTCTTACATTGAACATTTTTAAACAGACAATAGAGTATATTTTTTGTAGTGTTTAATTACATATTGAGATGAATATGACCATGGAGAATAGATTATGAAATACACAACAGGAGCAGATATTGCTGAAGTTTACAAATAAGATATCAATTGTATTGTAAATCCAGTATATTTGTCACCTTCAAGTCTTTCCACTTGTTCTCAATGTCATCAACTTTTTCTTGAATTTCATCTGATGCAAAGTGGCCTAAAACAAAGAAATAATTCACATTCTAACCTTTTCAGTAAGAATAAGTTTTTAACACCAAACCTCTCCTTACATAACACAAAAAATAAAACATATACAGCAAACAAACAAAGCAAACAAAGCAAACCAAGTGATCACAGTAACTGAACAACATTAGTAAAGCAAATAATGTTTTAAAACAAACAATGTAATGTCCACACAAACATTTTAAAACTTCTCGCTACATGAGTATGTGTACCAAAATGTTTGTCACAACAAACGTTTTGCATTTTTTTTATACCTTCGTCAACCATCTGTAGACCATTTTCACAAACTGCCATCAGACGAGGTTCGTGACCAGCAATCTCTGTCTGCACAAAAGAGAAAATGAAACATATTAAGTTTAATGGTAGCAACTTGATTAGAGCTCAGCAAAAACCTTAAGGCCTTTTTCTAACCTAATACCAATTTTTCACCACTTTTAGAGATATTTTTACTCGGGCTACCTGTGGTAGGCCGAGTCTCAGTTTGGGTTTGCAATCTATCTATCTATCTATGGACAATGTCGAAAACGTGTAAGCCCGCGTTGTAATCAGCCTGCGGTTTTCCCATGGTCAAATTAATATGGCCAATTTTGTGTGAACTACTCGCTCAATCGGTCAAAATATACACAAATTAATGATGGACATAGCAATTGTGTGAGTCAGCTGGCTTCGTATTTGTGTCAATCTAACACGGGACGTGTTTGCAAAATTGTTTTACGACTTCAAAATGGGATAATTTTCCCTTGCAATTACCGCAAGTATTGTGCAAAAGCTGGAAAGATTGTTGTGCTTTGCTTTACGGCGAAAACAAGTTTACGGTGAGTTGTTTGTGCCACACGTGTTTCTTGATGGAGAGCTGCCAAATGTTGCATAATTTAGTTTTTGTTGCGATGTCAAATATGAATTGCCCTAAACATTATTCTTTCTGTTAATATCTGTAATTTTTTATTCGACTTGTAGATGGCTAGATCTATAGAATTTTGCAATATCTTTATAAACTTCATGTTTCTAAACTTTACCGTCAACTGAACAGCTGCAGCCCAGACAAAACACATTGTAAAAGTTTTTTTTTGTTTTATTTCTTTATTTTTCTTAGCATTTTGCTTTTTTACAACCCAAATTTATGTAAAAAATTTTTTTCATATTTTAACTCAAACATAAAGTTAAAGTTCCATACAAGAAAGAGCCGCACAAAATAAATACGGTTTAAAATTTATTTTGCAAATTAAAGCAAGCTTAGCCATGAAATGCTTTCAACCATAAAAAATTCTCAAGCTTATACCGTTTGCAAACTGACAGTTCTCACCGTTTTTACAGAACTGACGAGGATTAATTTTATGGTAGGAAAATGTTTGATTTTTTTGTAAACTTCTAAATGACAATGACCATGATATAAGAGATATTCTTTATTTTGTTTTTAAACACTGAATTAAAGCTCACGTTTCTGAGGTTGTTAGCAGAGTGGCTAACGGCTATTTTTAATGATTCATTTTGTGATACAAGCATAAAACGTGGCATAAATAAACTTTGGACCCATCACTATGAATCCAAACATTAGGTAGCCCGAGTAAACGCGTGTGTACGCGTCTAGTTTATCATATTTCCATCATTGCTTTGAAATGTACGGTGGCCCAGAAATGTCACGGCAAATTTAATTTGCTCACGGCTCACTTTCAAAAGATTGAAAGGTAAGGAATGGAAAGAATGTGTTTCATAGAAAGGGAGAGGCAAAGCAGAAAAAATAAAGAACGAAGAGGTTAAGATCTATATTGGGTTGCCAGAGTAGAGTTGCAAGGATGGCAGTCTTAAAAAGAAGCATGGTAGGTGAGTTCAGCTGAAGGTGAACAAACAAGATTCGCCAAGCGTTATACTTGAGAAAGCTCTGGTTAAATGGAAAGATTACAAGAGTGACTGTTACTGCCAGGAGGAAGAGTATGTCCTCCTGTTAGA
Organism: Zoanthus sanctaehelenae; assembly: GCA_028564885.2. Classification (NCBI taxonomy): domain Eukaryota; kingdom Metazoa; phylum Cnidaria; class Anthozoa; order Zoantharia; family Zoanthidae; genus Zoanthus; species Zoanthus sanctaehelenae. Next base: position 4,050 of record JAOTRI020005112.1, on the reverse strand, counting down.
AGACTTCAAAGAAGCTGTTTTTCTTCCTGGAACATTTAAAAAATTTTTTACAATTGAACGACATCAGGAAGAGCTAGGAAAAGATTACAAGAACATAACACTGTACTTATGTACAAACTCAGATTTTGTTTTAAATCAGCATGGCAGCGATATTGAAGAGTTAAGTGTGACACATCAAGATCAAGAATGTTTGCAGTTTTATCAGAATAGTCAGCCAAGTGAACTACCCCATTCTGGAAATGAGCTGAGCACGCAGAAAGCAAGCTCCAGTAATCCTGCTGTTGAAACTTTAACAGATTTACACAAATCCCAAGCTGTTAATCAGTCTGAAGAAGAGACTCTGTTTGCATGTGGTGATGATTTGATGGAAGATGTGCAGGATTTCATGTGGGAGCTGCTGGATGATGATCTTTGGGGCTGATGGATGATTTTGGGGGCTGATGGATGATGATGTGTGGGGCCGATGGATGATGTTGGGGAAGAAGAGCTTGTTAAAGCTGCCATTGCTCGAAGTTTGGAAGAAGAAAACGGGCCAATAGAAGATATGAAATTGGTAGAACTGCTGGAAAGTTTTAGAAAGCAGATTAAAAATGAAGAATCTTGTGAAGTTATTGTTCTTCACAAGAAGTTACTAAAGACATGCTTGAAGGCAGTGACTGATTCAACTTTTGACTTTTGTGAGACACCACTGATTCATCTCAGTGGTGAAGATGCTAAAGATTGTGGGGGTCCGAGGCGAGAATTTTTTAGGCTACTTATAAAATCGTTGAGTAGTGATTTTGGAGTGTTTGAGGTAAAACAGACATCCCTTGTTTTCTGTTACAACCAATATTTGCTGGAGCAAAAAAAGCCTTCTATCTCAGGCCAACTGGTGGCATGGAGTGTATTACACAATGGACCAGGGTTGCAGGCATTGAGTGAAGATACATTTTATTGCATGCTTCAATTGCCAGAGGCTATTAATATTCAGAGAGCTATTCAAGCAATTAGTAACGAAGAAAGTAAAGGTGTAGCAAGGGAGTTAAATGAATGTGCTAATGCACAAGTACTTGGTTCCATAAGATAAATACATGACGTGAGTTTGGGAGAGTTTTGGACTTAATATTTGATAGAAAATGGCCAAACCATCCCCTAATGAGCACTACACTTTTGCATGGTCTGGAGGGACGGTTTGGCAGTCATTCCCGGCTGAGAGTCTTCAAACTCCAATACTTTTTTCAACGCCTTCACAATCCTCCAAAAATTAGGATAGAGAGTGGCTTTAACCCTTTCAGTCCCAGCTGTATTGCTAAATTCTCCCAACTTGATCCCATACTTTCCATTGAGAAAGTTTGAGAGAATTGTACTTTTTATCTTTATAAGCGTGCTTTGTTTGATCAGTTCTTAATTTTTCATTACCAAATGTCTTATTATGTATGTGTTATGTAAGGAGAAGCTGGGTCTTGATAACTGATTGGGACTGAACAGGTTTACAGTAATCTAAACAAAAAATAAAAACAGATAAATATGCAAACTGTAGTTTTCCTATTAATTACCAGGCTTTTCCTTTTTGGCCGGCGACCGGCGATTTTTGTCGCCTGCGAACGGCTCCTTCGCCGGCAACTAAAAGCATACTTGCTGTTATATAATTTGAAATATTTTATATAAAAAGTAATTGTCTCCGCCAGCTTCACTTTCATCAACTTCAACTTTATTTGAAAAGGAAAACACTGAATTACCCACATTTTCCAATTGCCTTAGCTTTATTAATTTATGTAATGATACTGTAAGCAACTACTACTTAAACCTGTTACAGTGGATGGGCTATGAAACTTAGAAAACTGCAATGAAGAATTTGAATGTTTCTTTTTGAGTGCACAGTCACAGTTAGGATCTTTTTGGTTCAAAAATAATTTATGTCAAATATATCTAATCAGTGTTTGCACTCACCATTAGCACTTGATGTTTCTTGGACAAGTTCTGTGCACCAGTCAAATCTCTGCCTGCAAACATTAACAGACAGCTATGATAACTGATAACTAGTATTACAGTTTAGTATAATTCCTAGCAAAGATTATAGAATTATAGAAATGGTGCATACTTATTGGCTGAGAACTTTGTTTTCTGTGGCTATAATCACCACATGGTGATTATATGCAATAACGGCTTTAAGTTTAGAAAATGGTGGCCAGGTTTGTTGCTGTTTCTCAGTCGTACATTTTTTAAATTGTCATCCTATTTTCTCAAATAATCACCTTAGCAATTATACTAAAACAATTAGTCACCTCAGGTTCTGCGAATATTTGCAATATTCACGTCACCTTTGGCAACTGTTTGTTGAATATTTTATTCTCCACAACAACCAACACAGTGACTGAAAGAAATTATTCGTACTTAATCGTTTTACATAACTAAGTAACCAGTCATTTATGATCCCTCTAAAAGCAAGATTGTTAATTTCTCCCTGCAATGTGGTACAGTGCAGCTCTGTTTTCCATAAAGAAGCTGCTGGGCTCTTTTTTCCCAAAATATAAAATATGTAAAGCTAAGCCATTCTTATTGAAGAAATTACCAAGAAATAAGTTCAAAGCAACACAATTTTTTTTGGCCAACTACCAGTTTAGTAAACACTTCCCTATGCCACCATTTTTCACAAAGGGGACGATGTCTAAAGTTACAGTAAAAACATGGAGAAAAAAACAAAACAAAACACAATCACCAACTTCTTTCACAGGAAAAACAAAGTTCATACAAAGGAGGGACAACTCCCTTTTTGTATGAATATTGTTGTGAAATTCTTTGCATTTTACATGATCAATGACTGAAATCTTTGCTTGCTAAAATGAGAACAATATCATTTGTTTCAATGTTTATTTGTAGTCAGATTCTTGGATACTGAAATTTAGATTTAGTAATTATCAATCTAAATGAGCCTCAGCTCTACTACAGTACCTTTGCTTTGGCAAGAAATCTGACAAACAAATCTTTAGTGCTTATTCTTATTTAACTTAGACTGAATTTAGAGCTAGCTGAGTCAATTATACTAAAACATTCTTTAGAGCATGCATCACTGCATGCCTTTGACTCACGCAGGTGTTTGTAAACGTTGAAAATTTTCACCTATGTAGCAGGCATTACAGCCCGCAAAAACAAACTTATAAACGAGCACTGAAAAAACGGCCAATTTTAAAGGAGGTGAAAACTAGTTTTATGTTGATATTTTTACAATAACGTTTAGCTAAAGCAAGTATTCGTTTTTGGGTCAGGCTAGAAAAGGGTCCAATGAAAGGTAACTTAAAATAAAAAGTATTAGAATTATCCTGCCCGTTATTAGTTGAAACAGATTCAAATTTTCCTAGTTTGATATTGAGATAATGGTAGAGGGATCTTTCAATGATATGTGACGGAAAATGATTTTTCTTAAGGTTGTCAAAAACGTTTTGGATATCAACATTAAACCCAAACCAAGTGTTGTTAATTTTATAAGTCCGGTCTATAAGTGTTCTAATAAGGCCAAACTTATTGGTGAGAAGACCAGTGTACGACTTTTTCTGGAAAACTGAAGTGATGGGAGTGGCTGAGCTGTTGTCAACTAGGACATCCAGTAAATGAAATTTTACGATCTAATTCTTTTTCAAACGTAAATTTGATGTTGGGATGTCTACTATTTATAAAGTGAAAAAAATGATCCGCTTCCTCTTCAGAGTTGAATAAACAAAACGTATCATCAACATAGCATCGATAATAGAGAGGTGCTGAAGAGCTGTTATAATTTTCTAACCAGATATTTTCATGATGGCCCAGAAACAAGTTAGCTAATACAAGTGCCAGGGGAGACCCCATGGCCACTCCGTCTACTTGATCGTAGTAATTCTTGTTAAATAAAAAATCAAAGGGCTCAAAGAGCTATGTCATCTGGTTGGACCAATAAGGTCATACAATATGTTTTCACAGACCTGAGCGAATAGTTTTTCTGAAATTACAAATGACATGTACATCAGAATTTATAATCAGCATGACGTCAGGATACAACGGAGTGACCGAGTGACAAAAAGCCACCACGATATGTCA